>MJHO01000258.1:9196-122167 GCA_002076135.1 Xerophyta viscosa
TAATTATTTGTTAATTGATTGAATTAACTATTTATTCACTACTGACGTGATATTGAACCTAATGGGTCACATGCAAATGAGACACGATCGCGAAAAAACAAATTTTGTACATACAGGGGCTAAATTTGCCGAAATAGTTTTGGTGGTCCGCGGTTTTGCAAATTAGTGAGGGTCCAAAATTGCAAAATAGAAACTTAGTAGATTTTTCGCGTAATACGCGAATCTCTTGATTTTATCACAGGCGCATAACCTTCCGGTGTTACGCAACGTTTCGCCGGCGGCCGACGTGCGTTAAGGAGGCGAACGGGCTGCAAGTACTGCTATATACACTCCTCCTCGTCGGCCGTAGCTCCGGTGTGCATGTTCTTCTTGGCTGGTTATCGTCCCCGGCGTAACAGTTGTTCCGACAACGATTCTAGTCGGCGACCATCCTTTTTCGCAAGCTTGATTCGGCGGTGACGGATGCAGAGTCTTCTATGAGACGTCTGGGCGACAAGTTTGAGCAAAGCGTGAACGGCGGCGAGCTCGTGCTCCCGGCTAACTCGCGGCTGCAAAGTGTTGCACCGAGAACTTCGACGGTCTTCAACAACTTCAGTGGTTGCTCACGGCGTCCTTGACGATGTTCGGCCAGAGGTTGATCGTTGAGTTCTTGACGGCGAGGAGTCGGCGGCAGCGCGCTCGGGATTAGCAGCAGCTTGGCGGGAGGAAGAAGAAGAAAAGGTTGTTGGGCTTTAGCTTGGTGGGCCAAGAGTGTTCGGTCTGACTAGATTGCAAGCCCAATTATGTTTTTTATTCGATTTAATTCGATTAAATTGATTTCGATTTCGCGATCATCTCAGCGTGGATTACTGTTAGAAGCCGGGTACGTTTGCGGCTTGATTCATAGGAACTGATTTTATTCTGGAGTTCTCAGATCACGGATTCAAGGTATTCCAGTAAACTTGTAGACACGATAGCAGCATGATAGGACCAAATAAATTAATTAGATTAATTTATTTTCTATTATGTGATTTATCATGTATATTTGATATAAATGTTGTTACGATTATTTTAGCATACCATTGGTATCCTGTTTCGGATTTTATAAACATTATTGTAAAAATTTTAAAATTTTTGCTGTGCATTTGATGTATTGATTTATCCTGTAATCCAACAGTGGTATCAGAGCCATCATTGCTTTCTCTAAAATATCGCATAAATTTATTCATACGTGATATTAATGGTTTTATGGTGAAGGGTGATCATGGACTAGGTCGTTCTAGAATTGTGTATTAGAAATTTATATATTGGTGTTGTAAATTAAGGTAGCCTGCGTGCTATCCCTCTCTCTACTCGAAAAAGGCAAGTTCCCTGTGTATTATTCTTTGATTTATCCCTTTTTCGTTTTTAGAAAAAGATTGTATTAGTATACAATATATAATGTAAAAGTAGATTGTGAAGAGTTTACAACGGGAGGACAAGTTCGACGTGGAGATCGAGGATTTACAAGCAAGTGCAGTGGATGCACCGCCAATTATTCCTAACTATACACGTTAGAATTTCACTAAGTGGCTCGAGTGGATAGGTAGATGTCCATGATCATCCGATGTTTAGCATTCTTATTATTTTCTGTGTTTTATGATTGATAACATGTTTGTATGTGATACATACTTAGTTATAATCGAACATAGAAATGCATGCTAGGATAATACGATGAGACCTAAAACCATAATCTGCTTAAAACATGATTCTCTAAACCTTCAGTTTTAATTCGAGTATATGGTGTTAGTTTTACTGAAACCTTAGCCGTCATCCATTAATGATTTAATAGAGTTAGTGTTTGGACCTAAAATAATTTGATGTGTAAACGCATGGTTATTTAGGTACAATATTTGGATATTAATAATTTTCACATATCTTGTGATTTTGTGGGTAGACCGATTAGATAAGTCTCGTTGCAAAAAACGCGAATACTTGTCTTATAGTCATATGCCACTAGGAATGGAGGTTCTACTTGACTAAATTATTATAGTTTGTTACGAAAAATATAAGACTATAAATAATTAGAGGCTAAAATAAGAAGTTACATAGAGATGTAATTGACAAAGTATGTTGTCTACCGATTGGAAAATGTGTAGTCGTTATGCAAAGGTGAGATTACAGATTTTGCCAGTTGGATCCTTACTTACTAAGAAAATTAATTTTCGATTCATGCTTGAAGGTTGCATGATTCACTAGAAAATTAGTGGGAGCATCATTTAGATTTAACCATAAGTCTTTTTGATGTTAAACAAATATGCTAATATGTCTTTTGTTTATTGTATCTTGTGAATGCTTGTAGATGAGTGGTCTGCCTTTATATAATATTCTTGATGCGAACAAATTAACTGGACCAAACTATACTGATTGGTTGTGAAAGAGTAGATGCCCTAAAAGCCAATTATATTTGATATATTGGCAAACACACACTTTATTATAAACATGTTTTATTTATTTATTTGTTTAATTATGGTTATTCCTATTTATCGCATCGTCATATTTTTGTGTGTTTATGAATGCATGTGATAAACCCCGTGGACAAGGGTAATAGATATAGGATCTTGATAGTAGATCATGATAATGAGACCTAATATCTTATAAACCTAAGTCCAAAATATTCTTAGTCATAGGTGCATTGAGTATGGGCTCAATGGCACCGCAAATACTAATACACAGCTTACTGTCTCATATGATGAGAGTAGTGATCTCATTACTACAATTGTAGTTGACACTGAAGTAAGTGTGTAGGTGCTCATTAGAGAATGAGTTCACTGAATTGACTCACTAAAAAAACACTAATGGAATTAGTCAATGGTGATTCTTTTATGTGATAGTTGTGCCTTGATCCTTTGACTTGAGTAAATATAATTAGTTGGATGATGATTTTGAAATTCTTACCACACAGGTGGTCATGGCATGTTGCTAGACGTTAACTATGATCTGTGAATAAATATAATTAGTTGGATGAACTAATTATTTATTAATTGGTTGAATTAACTATTTATTCATAACTGGCGTGGTACTGAACCTAATGGGTCACACGCAAATGAGACGCGATTGCGAAAACCGAATTTTTATATTGCCAGGGGCTAAATTTGCCAAAACTGTTTTGAAGGCCGAATGTTTTGCAAAATCACGAGGGTTTGTTTTTGTGAAACATTGATTTACTGGATTTATTGTGTAATATGCAAAATCCCTGGTTTTTCTCGCGGGCGTAACCGACGACCTTACGCGACGCTTCGACCGCCGGCCGACGCACGTTGAAGAAGCTATATCGCTGCTAGCACACCTACATATACTCCTCCGCATCGGCCGCAGCCGCGAGTAAGCTCCCCTCTCCGGCGACCTTCGGTTCTCCTTATTTTTTTTCTTCACCGACGTTCGCTGCAAGCTCGCGGCGACGATCGTCGTTCGCAAGGCTGAGCTCGGCGGCGAGGGTGGTCACGTCTTCTCTGGGAAGTCTCGGCGACGAGGCTCGGACAAGGTGTGAACGACGGCGAGCTCTTAACTATTTTCGACATGTATCGGCTGCAAGCGTTGCACCGGTTATGTCACGTCCCGCTCCCCGCCCCGGGCCAAGCCCGCCAAATCCCGGCCGCACCACACGGCCGGGCCCTTTTCCCTACCCGAAAAGGGGTGATCACCTTTGGAGGTGATAAGGTTAAGGGCCCTCCCAATGATAAACTCAACAATCCCCCTCCATCTAAGAGGTATGGGATAATCCATATCAATTCCCGCGGGCGGCCCATTAAGGGCCCAAACCGCGCCCAAACACACATTTTCGGTCGACCGGTCGGCTTCGGTCACCGGAAATCGCGCAGTCGCGCACTCTATGTGCGATCCCGCGAAAACTCGGGGTTCACACCCCCACACCTAGGATACGACGTCCCCGTCGTTACAGGACAGGTTGCGGACGGACGTACATGCCCAGTCTCTCCCCAGTCACACGGGTCGCAAGTCGCGCATCATGCCCCTACCGCAGCCTTCTTGGCCTTACGCGGGTCCCTGGGCCTACGTACCCACCCGTATTCGTGACCGGGATCGCTCTGATACCATTTTTGTCACGTCCCGCTCCCCGCCCCGGGCCAAACCCGCCAAATCCCGGCCGCACCACATGCCGGGCCCTTTTCCCGACCCGAAAAGGGGTGATCACCTTTGGAGGTGATAAGGCTAAGGGCCTCCCACATATAAACTCAACAATCCCCCTCCATCTAAGAGGTATGGGATAATCCATATCAATTCCCGCGGGCGGCCCATTAAGGGCCCAAACCGCGCCCAAACACACATTTTCGGTCGACCGGTCGGGGCTTCCGGTCGACCGGAAATCGCGCAGATCGCGCACTCTTGTGCCGATCCCGCCCGAAAACCCGGGGTGTCACACACAAACACAGAAAAGCTGAGTCAAGCATGAATCCGCTGCCCTAAATCCTAAATGATTTGCCTCTAATTAAGTAACTGGATCCGCATAATAAGAAAAACTGAGTCACCATTTGACTTGCTTAAACTGCTCTTAGATCGCTCCGTCAGGCTACGGACTTGGTCCGATCATGACTCCATCAATATATATATATATATATTATATATATATATATATATATATATATATATATATATATATATATATATATATATACTAATATATATATTTATATATATTTATATATATATATATATGAACATAAGTTTTCATATATGGATAAAATTTTATTAATAAAAATTAATATTACATCATATAAATATAATTTCTTTTATATTAATGTTTATATATGTATTTTAATCATTTTATAAATTTAATTAAATAAATATTTTTAATATTAGATTTTTCATATTTTTCAAATAAATAATATGGCTTTACAAATTCCTATCAATTAACGGAAATACCATAAGGTTCTATTTGAATAAGAGTAAATGTCACTTGGTACACCAAAAAAGTTATTTAAAATACCACGTGGTAAAACGATTTTAATCATCCATTTATATATTTATATATAGATTAATTACTTATCTAGGTAGTAACTATTTGCACATTGCGATACGTATGTGTAAGTCATATATATAAATAATGATGTTAAAAAAAATATTCTTATATTTTTCATATTTTTAGTTTTATATAAATTAATATAAAAATAATTTCCTTTATATTAAAGTTTATATATGTATTTTGATCATTTTTATAAATTTAATTAAATAAATATTTTTAATATTAGATTTTTCATATTTTTCAAATAAATAATATGGTTTTACAAATTCCTATCAATTAACGCAAATGCCGTAAGATTCTTTTAGAATAAGAGTAAATGCCACTTGGCACAACAAAAAAGTTATTTAAAATACCACGTGGCATAACGACTTTAATCATCCAATTCTATATATTAATTTTTTATCTAGGTAGTAACTATTTGCACTAGTGCGATACATATGTGTAAGTCATATATATAAATAATGATGTTAAAAAAATTATTCTTCTAGTTTTCATATTTTTAGTTTCATATAAATTAATAATTATTTTTTATTAAAATATTATATTATATATGCCATATGTTATTAGACCAAGAACAAATGCTAACATATTAAAAACAATATATATATATATATATATATATATATATATATATATATGTGACGCCCCAAAATTGGGGGTCGAAAATTTTTAAGTGGAAAACACAACTGAGACAGATGTTATGAGCTATTACTTCCAAATTCACAATAATACGATAACTAAATACGCAGCGGAAAACTATTAATCTACAATTTTTTTTCGTTCCCCAACTAACCTCAGAAAACCCCCGAAGCTCGGTCTACGATCACCAGCGAACTTCGCAAACACATGAGGGAAAAAAGTAATATCGTGGGTATATAAAATATACTCAGTGAGTGACCCACCCTAACAACCCCTCAACCCAGGCTAGGGCTACGGTCACACACCAAACATGCATCACATCACAAGCAATAAGCTAAAATAAGAACCTGGATGCATAATCGAAAAAGTACTGCATGCTAATGCATATACCGTATGCAAACACAATCCTGCACACTAATGCATTTCCGCATGCCAAACAATTCCTACATGCATACATCTGTCATGCACGCTAAACAAATAATACCAACAATAGGTATATACATAATGTAAGGTTCCAATTTTCGATTTTGTATTATTGGGGTGATTTTAGATCAATCGAGGGTTTTGATTGATTCTTGGTTGCTTGATTTGTTTCTGGTTTGATTTGGAATTCGATTTGGATCGAAATCAAGTGTTCTGGGTCGGATTGGGCCTAGTTTGGGCTGGAGTCGGCGAACCGAGCCAAGTTGGCTCGGCCAGGCCGAGCCCAGAGTGGGTCGGACGTGCGGGGGAGCGGTTAAGCTCGAGCCTGACGCGCCCGAGCCCATGAGCTCGAATCCCTCTCTCTCCCGCGCGTCTTCCCCTTTCTCTCTCGCGTCGCCTCCCTCGCGCGTGATTACGCCCGACACCGCGCCGCCCGCCGCACGTCGACCGCCGTCCACCGCCGGCGTGCGCGCGACTCCATCGCCGCCTTGACCCGTGCGCTGGCTCGCCGTCTCCCACGCGTTTGATCTCATTTCAGTCGTGAACCCTAGATCTAGCCGCCGCTGTCTCGCCGTCCGCTGCGACTCGAAGCCATCCACCGCGACTCGCCGCCGCTATCAGAGCTGTTGTGGGCGCCGCTGCTGCCAATTCGAGGTGCTTCCATGGCGTGGAGCTCTCTCTCTCTCTCTCTCTCGGCCGCGAGCTGCTCCGCCGTCCGCCGCCTTCCCGACGAAGTGAGGTGCTGGTCGTCGCTGCCTCCTCCGACCGCCGTCGTTCAATCGCTGTCGCCATCGCCGCCGCCGTCCAGCCGCCTCCGGCGAGGATCTCCGATTAACCTGGCTACTTCGTCGTGTCGCCTCGACTCCATGAACGCATTAGAGAGGTCGATTTTGGTTGGTTCCGAGGGATTTCACCGTTCGTCGGGTCTCGGGCCGGTAGGACCGAGACGACCGGTGAGTGGATCCTACGGTCTCACTTGTTTATGTTGTTTTAATGCTATGCTTGATGTATTGATTTCTAGCATATTATTTGGCGTGATATCTACATGGATTGGTATTGTAGTATGTTTGCTAAGTTAATACCATAGTAGAGATGGCCTTTGACTATAGCATGTTAGTTCGGACATCTAGATAGATGTGGTATTTAGTTTACTCGTAGGTGTAACATACGAGTCGTATTATATGTTACCGGTATTTTCGTCACTTGAGTGAGTATAGAGGGCAGGATTGCCAAGTTATACTCTAGGAGGGATGAGTGGATGGTAACATGGTTTATACTTTGCTCTATCTAGTGTGTGAGGGCACCGCCTGTGTTGGTTGTACTTGGAGTAGATGTGTTGCTGCGACACTAGACCTGTGTCGTACGCGTGACTAGCCTCTATAGTCGATCTGTGAACGGGTCCCACCGTTTGTATTAGTATGCTTGTCTTCGTTTGCATGGAGGTTAGGACGGTTATTTCTAAGATCTACAAGCGGGAATCATATAAGACATGTTGGGTAAAACATGTGGTGTTATATGTGTGCTTGTAAATCTTGATTCGATGTCTCGGTATGTTCCATGTGGTTTGTTTAGCATACTATGTATGTTTGTTAGCCATCGGGTTGAGCATTAGGGCTTTATGCTAGACTATGCTTTTGGCGGTTGTTATGAATGCTATTTTATGCATGGTTTTGACGTTGCCTAGTCATGCTTGTGAACAGGTGTTCTAGGTATGCATGTAATAGGAATGTCAGGAATGTTATATCAAATTTGTTGCATGGACTGCATGTTATGGATGTGTTTGCCAACGTGAATGATTATCGAGGTGTGTGACCCGAATGATATCATTGGCAGGAGTACTTGTATGATAACATGTTTATGCTTGATTTGCCTTGCGATGTATTTGAGTTGATTGCTCTAGATATATATGTGGTGGATGTATAGTATGTGTTATGTGATAACACTTGGATAGATTACTCTACATTACTATATATGTAGTATGAGTAATGTTGTATAGCCATAATTAGGCTTGTTTATCCCTTGTTCTAGTGGGTATGTGAACGTGTGACTGTTATTACCCTAAGTATAGAACGGGTTGGAATGTGCGCATGTTAGTCTTATCTGGTTGAGTATGTAGGTGGGTTCCCTGATTATACTCGTGATAGACTGGCTTGTGGGTATATGAGCGGTATTTGCTCTGTATGTTTTAGCATTGGATTTATGCTTTACATGTGTTGGTCATGCTTGTTATGTGACTTATGGCATTTGTATGGGAGTCTGTATCATGTTGGGTTTTGACATGGATATGAAATACTCATAGATGTTTGTGATATCCCATTACATGGTTGTTTTGTTGATTAGCATGATTTATGTGGTTGAGCATGTGGATTTACGGTTGTTCTACTATGAATAGTGTATGAGTATGATTATATTTGGTTGGCACTTTAGTAGAATGTGATGTAATGGTTCTACCTGGCTTATGTATGGTTTATAATACATGTAGTAGGACGAGGTTATTGTATATTGACGTAGCGGATAGCTATGTGGTTTGTTTACTAGGATAGGTGCGAGAGCGGACCTTAGCTCTAACGGCACTTTAGTAAACATAGTTGTGACATACGCTTATGTGCCTAACAGGACTTAGTCAACCTGATTGAGTAGCTGAGCGGACTTGCTCTAAAGTTACTCCATGCATGGTAGGTTAGGATTAGTGCGGTTTAGTTGTATGTTCATCTAGTACCCGTAAGTCGAGTGATTTACCGACTAGGGTGGCGGTGAGATGAGCTGTTTACAATGTGAGCGTCTAATCTTAATGAATGATGTCTCTATTTGAGGCCGGTAGGCGTAGGGTGATCATCCTTGGCCAGGGTGGTTCCTGCGGTGTGTGAGGCTCAGGGGTGTGCCTTCCAGAGGGCATGCGGCTACTAAGTATCTCTACGGGACGCTATTAGATCCCCCCTACCGTAGGTTTGGTGCTTCGGATGTGCACTAAAAGCGGGTAGCCAAACCTTGATATCGTGGGTCAATTTGGGTACCTAAACTAAACATGATAGGACTAACTTATTTGAATTGTTTGGAAACTGTTTATTTCAGTTTGATCTTATTTGAGCTGTAGGTGCCCATAGAACGGCGTTAACCAATGAGAGAGATTGGTTGCGATGGTTCTGGGGGCAAATGTGAATGGTCCTGGTGATAAAGTCTATCTCTCTCACAGAGTTTATCTTGGAACGTTTGCTCAAACTTGATTGGATATATTCCTTAGAAAATGGTTTATCTTTTCTTTAATTGTTTTTATTTAAAGAAAACACTTTTAAAAAGAAATTCTTTTCAAAGGCTGAATTTTGAAAAGAAAAGGTTATTTGAAAATTTTAGTTGGAAACTGGGAATTCCTTTTCAACTATTGTTGTTTTAAAACCATTTCATAAGTATTACGAGCAAGTACTTTGAGTTTCCAAGTTTTTTGGCTTGTATAACTCTGTTGAGATTTATACGGTTGATTTGTTATTCGGAACGGGTTGGAACAAACCTTTCCGATGGTTTGTTCGTATTTCTCGTAAAAGTTGAATTTAAGAACTTGGATTGGTTTGGAGTGAAATGGTTTTGGAGTAACCCTGTCGCCTGTATGCGCTCGATGTGTGCGGAGGCGGGACGGAAGTTTGACCCGTGGAGGGAAGACACCTTGCCGTACCTGGCCAAGTGCACAGGCGGTACAACGACGAGGGGGATCCATTTGAAAATTTATGCTGGTTATAGCGGATTGAAAATGCTATTTGCATGTGTTTCTGCGATTTGTTTGGAGTAGGTGTGGTTGGACACTTTGGCTCTCTTTCGCAGGTTCTGTTAAGGGATAAAACCTGGGTTGAGGTGAGTTATCCTTTCTTTGGGGGGCAGGTAACCCTTATTTCTGTCTTGGTGGGCAGGTAGCCTTTTTGTTTATATATTGTAGGGCGTGTGACCCTGTTTTCTCTTTTTTTTTTTTGTGGATGTTTGCGAGCCGGTAGCTCGATATAATTATAATTTAGGTTTGGGACCCTAAAAAATACAGGGGAGACTCTACCGAAATTTTAGGTGATTTCTGGTGTGAAATCGGGCTATGAGTGCTCCGGGTGTATTAGGGTACGATACCTATAGTATGGATTCGCTAATTTCTAGCTTTGTTATGTTTTACTTCCGGTACTTTTAGATTTGGAGGACCAAATCTTTTAAGTGAGGGGGATGTAAGGTTCTGATTTTCGATTTTGTATTATCGAGGTGATTTTAGATCAATCGAGGATTTTAATTGATTCTTGGTTGCTTGATTTGTTTCTGGTTTGATTCGGAATTTGATTTGGATCGAAATCAAGTGTTCTGACCCGGATTGGGCCCAGTTTGGGCTGGACTCGGTGGACCGAGCCATGTTGCCTCGGCCAGGCCGAGCCCAGGGTGGGTGGGACCTGCGGGCGAGCGGTTAAGCTCAAGCCCGACGCGCCCGAGTCTCTCCCCCTCTCGCGCGCGCGTCGTCCCCTCTCTCTCTCCCGAGATCTCTCTCTCCGCGCTCGACCGCGCCGCCCGTCGATCGCCGTCCACCGCCGGTGTGTGCGCGACACCGTCGCCGCCTTGGCCCGTGCGCTGGCTCGCCGTCTCCCACGCGTTTGATCTCGTTTCGGCGCGAACCCTAGATCTGGCCGCCGCCGTTTTGTCGTCCGCCGCGACTCGCCGCCGCTGTCAGAGATGTTGTGGGCGCTGCTGCTGCCCATTCGAGGTATTTCCATAGCGTGGAGCTCTCTCTCTCTCTCTCTCACTCTCTCTCTCTCTCTCTCGGCCACGAGCTGCTCCGCCGTCCGCCGTCGCTCCGGTCACCGCCGACGATGCCCGCCGCCTTCCCTACGCGTTGAGGTGTTGGTCGTCGTTGCCTCCTCCGACCGCCGCCGTTCAGTCGCTGTTGCGGTAGCCGACGCCATCCGGCCGCCTCCGGCGAGGATCTCCGAGGAACTTGGCTGCTTCGTCGTGTCGCCTCGACTCCAGGAACGCGTTGGTAAGGTCGATTTTGGTTGGTTCCGAGGGATTTCGCCGTTCGTCGGGTCTCGGGTCGGTTGGACCGAGACGACCGGTGAGTGGATCCTACGGTCTCACTTGTTTGTGTTGTTTTAATGTTATGCTTGATGTCTTTTGTGTACTAGCATGACATTGTATTGATTTCTAACATGTTATTTGGCGTGATATCTACATGGATTGGTATTGTAGCATGTTTGCTAGGTTAATACCATTGTAGAGGTGGCCTTTGACTATAGTATGTTAGTTCGGACATCTAGATAGATGTGGCATTTAGTTTACTCGTAGGTATAACATACGAGTCGTATTATATGTTACGGGCATTTTCGTCACCTGAGTGAGTATAGAGGGCAGGATTGCCAGATTTATACTCTATGAGGGATAAGTGGATGGTAACATGGTTTATACTTTGCTCTACCTAGTGTGTGAGGGCGCCGCCTGCGCTGGTTGTACTTGGGGTAGATGTGTTGCTGCGACACTAGACCTGTGTCGTACGCGTGACTAGCCTTTATAGTCGGTCTGTGAACGGGTCCCACCGTTTGTATTAGTATGCTTGTCCTCGTTTGCATTTATTTTTAAGATCTACAAGCGGAAATCATATAGGACATGTTGGGTAAAACATGTGGTGTTATATGTGTGCTTGTAAATTTTAATTGGATGTCTCGGTATGTTCCATGTGGTTTGTTTAGTATACTATGTATGTTTGTTAGCCATCGGGTTGAGCATGAGGGCTTTATGCTAGACTATGCTTTTGGCGGTGGTTATGAATGCTATTTTATGCATGGTTTTGACGTTGCTAAGGTGCCGTTTGGTTTGATGTAGTTAGAGTTGTAGTTGTAAATGCAGCAGTTGGAAGTGCTGGGAGTTGTATTTTTCTGATTTTATACTGCAAAAGGTCTGTTTGGTTTGATGCAGTTTGAAATCTGATGTTTGGTTCGATGCAGTTGAGTCTTGCAGTTTCAAATTTTGTTTTGTTTGTTTATTATTATAAAATATTTTAATATGTTATATTATAATTTTTCTATACTATGGAAAACTTTTAAGAAACAATTGCAAAAAATTTTAACTCTTTCAAATCTGTTTTTTTGCTTTTTTTGAAGAAATCGAATAATAATTTTGACTTAAAATTTTTATTGGCGAGCATGAAAAATGCGTAATAAAAATTTATTATCTAGCTAATTTAGGTGATGTGAGGGACTAATTTTGCATGTTTTATTGATAAGGGTGCGAGGTTTTTTGCAAATTCAAAAGGCTGATTCTGCAATTTTAAAAAAAAAATGGTTTATTTCTGTAAATTCTGAACTGCAGCGTTTGTAACTACGGCCGAAATTTCCGTGGTTGGAACCGCTGCAGTTCGCGCCTCCAACTGCAGCACACCCCACTTTGCAACTGCAGCGTAGTTGCAACTGCAGCAAACCAAACACGCGCGTTCGCGACTTGCAGCGGTTGCAACTGCTGCAGCCTCAACTCCTGCAAACCAAACAGCCCCTAAGTCATGCTTGTGAACGGGTCTTCTAGGTATGCATGTAATAGGAATGTCAGGAATGTTATATTAAATTTGTTCCATGGACCGCATGTTATGGATGTGTTTGCCTACATGAATGATTATCAAGGTGTGTGACCCGAATGATATCATTGGCAGTAGTGCTTATATGATAACATGTTTATGCTTGATTTGCCTTGCGATGTATTTGAGTTGATTGCTCTAGATATACATGTGGAGGATGTATGGTATGTGTTATGTGATAACACTTGGATAGATTGCTCTACATTACTATATATGTAGTAGGAGTAATGTTGTATGGCCATAATTAGGCTTGTTTATCCCTTGTTCTGGTGGGTATGTGTACGTGTGACTGTTATTACCCTAAGTATAGAACGGGTTTGGATGTGCGCATGTTAGTCTTATCTGGTTGAGTATGTAGGTGGGTTCCCTGGTTGTACTCGTGATAGACTAACTTGTGGGTATGTGAACGGTATTTGCTCTGTATGTTTTAGCATTGGATTTATGCTTTACATGTGCCGGTCATGCTTGTTATGTCACTTATAGCATTTGTATGGGAGTATGTATCATGTTGGGTTTTGACATAGATTTGAAATACTCATGGATGTTTGTGATATGCCATTACATGGTTGTTTTGTTGATTAGCATGATTTATGTGGTTGAGCATGTGGATTTACGGTTGTTTTACTATGAATAGTGTATGAGTATGATTATATGTGACGCCCCGTATTCGGAGGTCAGGAAAAATAGGTGGAAAAATATATTTTCTTTTGGAGAAGAAGATGAGGGAAATGAGACAGGTGTTATGAGTTAGCACTTCCTGTTCACAATAATAAACAAATTACTACAATTTGATTAACTACGCAGCGGAATAATAATAAATACATATTACAATTTAAATTTTAACCCCAAATGTAAATTAAATCCCTTCAAGCTCACACTTCGAAACGTCAGCGATCCTCGCAACAACCTGAAGGAAAAGGTAGTACATGAGTATATAAAAATATATACTCAGTGAGTGACCCACCCTAGCAGCCCCTCAGGTCAACTGCTAGAGCTCCAGTCACGCACTAGCAAGCAACACAAGGCTAGCACACATGCGATACAAATTTGCATGCATAAGATAAAAAAAACTGCATGCTAACACATATGCTACATGCAACACCAGTCTGCACACCCAAAGCATATCTTGCGTACCAAAACCACATAAACATCAATATCCACAAGCATAGCCGAACTCGGCATATTTATAAGCTTAACAACTTTAAGCTACAAACATAACCAACATATCAAGTAGCATGCTTATCAACTATAAGCTATCAGCTACAACATAATATAACAAGCGATCCATCAACAACAAACAAAAGCATGCTTCACTTATAAGATAAACATCAACACATGATGCATAACATAAAGTAATCGTTTACCCCAAAACCCATCAGGTTAAGTTTCTTTCTTAGTCCAGCGTGGACTTAATCTACCAAACCGGTTGTCTTCATGTTACAAATATCTTTAGGTATCGCACGACCGTGGCTTGGGTATTTCCTGCGCAGTACCAGGATAAGAATCTTCCGCAATGTGCAGCATAAGCGGCAACATGAACCCTCAGTGGAGGCAATCATTGACGTTATATGGGAGCTACTCGGAAATTCTGGTCAGTATCCGGAAGTGACAAGTCACGAGCTCGCTGGTATCGTAGCCACTCCCCGGCCAAAGGGTGATTCGAAACTACGTCACTGGCCCCATCTGGGTATACAATCTTTTATGGCGTCCTCCGCGGCTCCTGCCCGTCACCCATCTGAATCGTACTACAACGACCTCCGGCGTGATCGACCGAGCTTAAACGGTACATTACGGCCTCAAACATTACTCTCGGTTTTTTTAAAACATTCACACGGGCATAATAAGACATAAATCTTGGCTCTAACCTCGAGCATCACATCATAAATTAAATAGCTCCTGCCTCGACATCAACATAAATCACAAGCACAAGTAGTATGACGTACACTTGTCTATACTAAATGGCCAAATCACTTAACATCACATAACAAAATTAAAAATAATGCAACCAAATAAAACCCAAGTCATATAACAATGTATAGCATCATTCTAATCAAACTAAGCATGCTCAAACATCAACATAAATGCTAGGGTCAACTACCCAAACAAAGCATATTCAACATGATAAGCATGCTGGTCCACAACAAGTTCACAAGCACAACTTACTTGCAACTCAAACATCAACCAAGAATAATAAATCACATAACCAATCACAACCGCATGCTTAACATCACAAGCATTCAATCGATAAAATAGACAATCTGTTCCTAAAGGTTAGCCTGAGCAGTCTGCCGTAAACTAGAAGTTCGTCAACAGACGATACAATAGGTGTCACGACTTCCACACATTAAAACAAGCGGCAGGCGGCGCACACCGCTAAATCAGTCGAGACAAGTAGCAACACATCGTGCCACACTAGGTCAACGACCCCAACAGGTATATAGAGGATGCGGCGCTCGACACCACTAACTAGTGTCCAAAGCATTCAAACATGTCCATGTTATATTTCTATGTAAGTATAAACCTGGCAGTCATGCCCTAATACTTACTCAAATAAGACAATGTCAAGTCCCCTAACTAACATGTGTCACATCTACCTAGATGTCCAAACAAGTCATATATCAACTATATACCACATTTACTAAGGTATCGGTTCAACAAGCTAATGCATTCATCCGCGTAGACTATCATACCAACACACTTAAGCATTCTTGCACATATATATTTACGTTCACACAATCATAAATTACACACGAAGTCCACGGGTTCACTCACCTACGTCCCGATCCTACGGATCGAGACCCGACGAATCGGCAGAAATCCACAGAGTTCTACCAGAAACGACCACGGCAACGCATTCCCGAAGATTAGACGAAGCGACGGCTCGGACGGGTTTGCCGGAGAAGCTCGCCGGAGACGGTCGGCGGCGGCTCCAGAGACGACGGCGGCGGATCAACAACGACGAGGAGCTCAGGGCTCGGAGAAGACGGCAGGGACCTCGGTGACGGCGGCCGGAACAACGGCGGCGGCTGGCGGCCGAACAGAAAACAGGGGCGCGGAGAGGAGATCCAGCGCGACGGCGTGTAATCGGCGACGGGAGCTTCACAACGGCTCAGGTGACGACGACGAGCCTCAGACAGCGACGGCGAGGCGCGGCGGCGCCGGAATCGACGGCGAGCGAGATTAGGGCTTCGCGGCCGACTGATTATGTTGCCGGTGTGCCGTACGTGATAGTGTGGGCTGTGTATGGAATTTATCCAAGCGTGCAGCTCGAGAAATCGAGCGCGAGACCGAGAGGGACGACAACCAAAGGTGGAGAGGGGTGAGGTGGGGTCCGGCCTCGCGCGCCGGCGACGGGCGGAGCGGCGATCGGCAGCGGATCGCGGGCGCGCGGGCGATCGGGAGAGAGCGGGCGAGACAGAGAGACGAGAGCGAGAGAGACGAGAGTGAGCGCGCGAGGGAGACACTACAAGAAAAATGCCCTTCAAAAGCCAAGCAAATCGGCCTCTATAGACTATTTTTCGGCCTCTGAAAAAATGCGAGGCCAAAAAAGTTGGCCTCAGGGTTGGCTTCCTGAAGTTCGCCACTAAAGCATTGCGAGGCCAACATCAATAGTTGGCTTTTAAAAAGACTTTTCAGCAGGCAACATTAATTGGCCTTTGATGAGTTTAGTTTTTAGATGACATCCTCATTTGGCTCGAAGTTCGCTGTAGCAACATGTGGTTTGGCTTCGTGTCAGTTTAAAGCCATATAATATTGGCTTCTGAAAAATATATAATTAAAGGCCAACCTCATTTAGCCTCTAAAGTTTTCTAAAGCCAATGTCAAATTGGTTTTAGGTTATTTTACAAAGGGCATATAAATATTGTCTTCTGAAAATTATGCTTAATGCCACTTTTTAGGCCTCTAAAGTTAATCTAAGCTAATCCGGTTAGTTCAGATCATTTCAAATGCCATATAATATTGGCTGCTGGAAAAAATATGCATTAAAGGCCGACTTTATTTGGCCTCTAAAATTATCTAAAGCCCACATCTAAGCGGCTTCAGTTGTTTAAAAAGCCATCTGGAATTGGCTTTAGATAACAAATTTTTTAAAAGCCAAATTTAATTGGCTCCTAATATCATTTGTTGCCAATATAAATTTTGGTTGCAATTACAAGTTCATAAAAGAATAACTTTTATAACAATGTAAAGTGAGTGTAACATTCTAAAGTTTACAAATATAAAAAGCGAAATAATAAATACCATTATGTAACAAAGAAATAAATAAAAAGCTTCCCATATTTGTCGTAAATATTGATATCTTTTTGCCACTTCATGACCAAGTGCTTCTAGAAAACCAAGACATGTTCCTAGACGAGAAACCATCTGCGAAGTAAATGTAAATATATAAGTCCAAACTAACAAAGATAAATTCATCGTAGAGAAAGAAAATTCTTCCACAATCAATCAACGAGAATAATCGTAGAAATATGATAACACAAACATATACATAATGAATCATGCATATCTCATATAAAAATTTCAGTAGAACCTCCCCTACATTTTTTCAAATTCCACCTAAGTTACTCTTCTAAAATTCAGCAAACCAATATTTTTTCATACTCATTTATAATCATAGAAATATGATAACACAAACATATACATAATGAATCATGCATATCTCGTATAAAAATTTCAGTAGAAGCTCCCCTATATTTTTTCAAATTTCATATAAATTACTCTTCTAGAATTCACAACAGGTTTACGAGAGAGCTATATGCTCCAAACCACTTAATTCATTTCACGAATCATAACAATCACAAATAATTAGTACCGTTAGAATAAACTTATGAATATAATTAGTCTTTGCAGTTTGTGTTCTAGCATTGATTTTGAGAGCAATAACTTCAAAGCACTAATACTTGTATTCATCCTAATGGAAGCATGGAGCAATGGATGTATACCAAGGTTGTCATACAATTTACGAATTTATATTTGCATCATAGTCTGAATAAGATATGTATTTTTAAAGTAGAGGAAGTTTCTTAAAACTCCTGGGCAAGATTGGCCTTGCAATTCCAATTTCATCATCCACTTCGACAAAATGCATTTTTAACGCAAAAAACCCGAAGGACGCATCAGCATGAAGATGAATTAAAGTGGAGAAAGCTCTTAATCTACTGGGTTTCTGCCTTCTCTTTTATGAGTTCACGCCATCTAGTCAAGTCTATACCCTCTACAGATGCGATCATGAAAACAAGCAGATCAGTGACACTTAAGATAATTATACAATCACAAAGCTTATGTAAACTACACTTGCTAATATCAATTCTGGCAGCTATGAGGAAGAGAAGAAATAGGATGATGGTAGAAACTGGAGCATCTTTCAATATTACCATGATTCTAAAGAGAATTTATATTGATTAATGCGTTTAATTTCAAAGTTTAAATGCTAAAAAATTATTATATGCAACACTCACGAGACATAAATGGTACATGCTAGAGTACTAGAACAATCAACCTACTTTCAAAAACAACGGCCAGCTCAAAATCACCAAAGATGGCATTTACTATTGCCTCCAAGCTTAGAGCTAGTCATACTAACTACCAGTTAATCGCAATTTATGTAAAATTGCAAAAATGTAGCACTTGACACCTTTGACAGTTGTTGGAGCTGGAACAAATTGTTAAATGTGCAGGTGAAAAGAGCTTGTCAAATAATATATTTCAACCATTCAACTTATTTGTATCAATATAACATGTTTTGGAAAATAAACTTCTGGGATAAATTATTGCTTCTATAAAGAACGTTCGTACGAAAAGTATGACAATGACGATTAATAAATTAAACCCAGTGCGCATCTGTAAAACATGCTACAGTTTCACCCTGTCGGTAGTATTTAGATAGCATTTAAAAGTAAAGTAGCTTACGAATTGCTCAAAACCATCGTACTCGAACCGGTAATGCCAATGACGCGCAAATGAATGTTGAATCTCTCTTTAAGAACTGACAACTGCAAAACAAAATCTAACATTATAGCAAACATTGAGGTAGAACTCAGCAATATACTATACAAAATCGCCACAACCAAATGTTTAGACCTAATGATGAGACACGAACAAAAAAAGCTAACAAATGATATGACTATGAGCCACGACTTGAAAATTTGCTCTTAAGAGAGGAAGTAGGATCCAAAGCATAAAATTATTTAAATTTCAGACGGCATTTTTTAACAGCTGTAAACAAACGTCGTTCTTCCAAGTATAAATGTGTTTTGTGGAGCAGCACAAAGACCAATGACGGCATACCAGAGCTCAATGGTGGCGACAGAAGAACAACCATGCCACGATAGATGAGGGTAATGCAGGCCATTACCGGCGACGCAAGCGTCCGAACGCATCATGAAAGGGACAAAGGAAGGCGAGTTCGAGACCGAGAGATCGAGCAAGAGAGATGGCTCGAGGTCGGCACAATCACCGGGCGCGCGGATCGCCTAAATGCCCGTGTTACCTCTACCCGCGATGAATAGATGGTGCCGGGCCCCAGCGAGTAGTTCACGAGAAGGAGGGCCGGGTCACCGGACAGAGAGAGAGAGAGAGAGAGAGAGAGAGAAAGAGAGAGAACACCAAGAGACTAAAGGAGGGTTTCAGAATTCCCCTCATCTTTAATTGAGCGGGCAAACTCAATTTTAAGCGGGCATTTAAATTTGAAAGGCATGTATGCGCTTATCTCAAATTTGAGCTGAGTGAAAGTTCCATCATTACCCACGTGCTATGATATCTCTCTCTCTGATAACACAAATTTAAACTCTAAATTAAATTAAAAAAAATAAAAAAATGCTAAAAATTACGAAAAAATTATAGTTCACACAAAAACAAAATAGGTTATTATAAATATTCTTTTGCGAATTAGAATATCTTTACTAATTTTTAAATATTTTTATTTCTCAAATAATGAAGGAAGCATCACAAACTCTACTCGAAATAC
Organism: Xerophyta viscosa; assembly: GCA_002076135.1. Taxonomy (NCBI): domain Eukaryota; kingdom Viridiplantae; phylum Streptophyta; class Magnoliopsida; order Pandanales; family Velloziaceae; genus Xerophyta; species Xerophyta viscosa. Next base: position 28,802 of record MJHO01000258.1, read on the forward strand.
ATTGAAAATCTACCATAACTTCTATGTACACCCCAGAACACCCCAGCACAATTCAGAACACCCCAGAATACACAGATTTTTTGTTTTTCTTCGGGCAAATTAGAATATATTTATGCAAAATTTAATGTATTATCGATAATAAATCATAAAAAATCAAAAAATGCCAAACGATTATAAAAAATATTTACTGGTTGCTTAGGAAGAACAAAAGAGGGTTATTATTAGATTTTTTTTTTTTATTGTTATGTTTTAATTTACTTGAAACACATTAAAAAATTATCAAAAAATGGTTCAAATATTGCAGAATAATTGGGGTTTCTGGGTTCGTGCATGAAGTATTTCTGGGGTGTTCTTAGAAGTCGTGGTGGGTTTCAAGTATTTCGAGATATATTTTATTATGCTTTCTTCATTATTTGAGAAAATAAAGATATGTTAAAAACTACCTAAAAATATTTCTAACATTCGCAAAATAAATATCTATAATAACCCTCTTTTTGTTTTCGAGGACTGCTATTTCATTAACTTTTGGCATTTTCGCTGATTTTTATGATTTGGATTCACTCGAAAACATATTAAAAATTTACCTAAAATGTTTCTAAAATTTGTAGAAAGTTTGGGAGTGATTCTGGATGTTCTGGATTTGTGCTGGGATGTTCTTAGGAGTCGTGGTAGAATTTTAATATATTTCAAGTATATTTTGTGATGCTTCCTTCATTATTTGAGAAAATAAAAATATTTAAAAATTATTCAAGATGTTCTAAATTCACAAAAATATATCTATAATAACTCTTTTTTGTTTCCAAGTGAACTATGATTTTTTAGTAATATTTGACAAATGGCTCGCGAGTGCCTGGCGAGCCAAATGGCTCGCCCTGGCCTGGTTGGGCTCGGCTGGGCCGAGCCACATGGCTCGGTCGGCCGGGTCCAACCCCAAACGAGCCCAAATCAAGCCCAAAACACACCAAAGCAATTTACAACCAATTCTAATACAAATCAAGCACCCAGAAACCAATAAATCTCCCAGACAAACTCAAAACAAAATGAAATAAAACTCCGAATAAATCCGATTTATAATAAATATCGATATTACGAAATCCGAGACCTTACATTATATTTGGTTGGCACTTTAGTAGAATGTGATGTAATGGTTTAACATGCTTGATGTATCGTTCTACCTGGCTTATGTATGGTTTATAATACATGTAGTAGGACGAGGTTATTGTATATTGACGTAGCGGATAGCTATGTGGTTTGTTTACTAGGATAGGTGCGAGAGCGGACCTTAGCTCTAGCGCCACTTTAGTAAACATAGTTGTGACATACGCTTGTGTGCTTAACAGGACTTAGTCTACCTGATTGAGTAGGTGAGCGGATTGCTCAAAGTTGCTCCAGGATAGGGAGGTTAGGATTAGCGCGTTAGTTGATGTTCATCTAGTACCCGTAAGTCGAGTGATTTACCGACTAGGGTGGCGGTGAGATGAGCTGTTTACAATGTGCGCGTCTAATCTTAATGAATGATGTCTCAATTTGAGGCCAGTAGGCGTAGGGTGATCATCCTTGGCCAGGTGTTCTGCGATGTGATGAGGTTAGGGTGTCCTTCCGGAGAGCTTCGGCTACTGAGTATTCTCACGGACGCCATGAGATCCCCACCTACCGTAGGTTTGGGCTCGGATGTGCACTAGAAGGGTAAGCCCAAACTTGTACCAGTCAATTTCGGGTACCTAAATTAAACATGAGAGGACTAAGTGGTTTGGGTTGGTGATTTCACCCTAACATAATCCAAGATATCAGTGGCATAATTGAATTGGGTTGGGTGCGGGACTTTGACATATTAGCATTGGTGGTTTGATCTGTTTATTAGCTTATGTCTTTATGTTGTGCCTTGATGACTTATGCGCTTTTGGCATGTTTAAATTATTTTATCTTGCGATTCAGTGCAACGTGGTTTATCGTTTGTTGAGCTTTGTTTTAAGCTGACGATGGTTTTATTTTTACCCTTATGTTATGGGTGTTACCGTTGTTGGATGCATGGACTGATGTCATGCATGCGAGTGGCTTGGCATGCGAGTTATGTATTGGTATGCGTGTCATATTTGCATACTGTATATGTATGGGCATGCGGTTTTAATTTGTGCATCTGTTTGCGTTAGCTTCTATGTTTGCTGGTGTGATGCATGTTGGTATTTGACCGGTGCCTTAGCAGTTGACGTAGGGGACTGCTGGGGTGGGTCACTCACTGAGTATATTTTATATACTCATGTTGATACTTTTCTCCTTTTTTCTTTGCGAAGTCTGGCGATCGTAGAGCGAGCTTCGGGGTGCCGAGCATTGTAGTGGGATCGAAAATGTAAAAATTTAATCTTTTTCGTTGTATTTTAATTAACTTTGATTAATGTATTTGTGTGAATTGGAAGTACTACCTCATAAAATCTACTTTATGAGGTACCTTATTAACTTTGATTACATTTCACTAAAAAAAATATGTATTAAAAAAATGTAAATAATAAATAATAAAAATATACACAAAATAATAAAAAATAACTAAAGAGAAAAAACTGAAAAGAAATGCAGAAAAAAAAAAAAAACGGAGCAGAAAACGGCAATTTAAATAAATCACATTGGTTGCATAACATAGAATGGCGATTTCAGCGAATAGAATGGGTTTTATTAAGGCTATATAACGCAGAATGGCGAATTCAGCGAATCAGAGTGATTTTAACATGGAACAAAACACAGAACATCACAATGGCCAATAACAACTCGTCGCGTCATCTTTCAGATGTGCGCGATCCAGATCGCGATCGTTTGTGAGTTAAGTGGAACTCGTAATGGTCATTGGTTACAAATCAATGTATTTATACCAGCATTTATACACGTCTTAAATCAAAATTCACTATTCCAAAAATTACTACTGTATCGGTTACAAATATGAAAGGGTATTTATACCCGAATTGAGGAAGGAAAGAGGGAGGCTGGAAATACGTTAAAAAAAAGGGAAAAGAGAGAAAAAAAAAACAAAGAAAAAGAGAGAAAGAGAGGGTAACGGCTTCCCGTCGGCACCGCTGCGCCCTTGCTCGATGACATCGCTGGCAGTTGCCGCCACTGCTCTTCCACCGCTTGATCATTCCACGACTACATCTTCGAGTCTCGACGCCGCTGCACACCAGAGCAATCGACGTCTTCGGCCGCCGTTTCACCTACGCTTCACTTACAAATTTCAACTCCGATTCCAAGGTACACATTCTCAAAACCTTCTACGCATCATCTCTGCATATTAGAGAACTTATTTCGACGTCGTGGCTTCGTCGGCGGCGAGCCATGGCGGTCGAAACTTATTTTCTTTTTTTTTATGTCCGAAAATTACACCGCTTGAATAACTCATCACAGTCACGACAAAATCGATTTTTGACATCACCATCGAACTCAACACCTTTGATAACCATAAAACCGACCGTCACGCCGACGAATGCCGTCGGTCGCCAACGCATGGCCAAAAACCCGCACCCAACAAAACCTATTAAACAAGCTTCCAAACACGACTTTGACATCTCCAACATGTCGTGGATGGTCAAAAACACCCAGAAAGAGCTCCGGGAGTTTGGCGGCGGCAAACGCAATGTCGACCGACGGCAGCATTTTAAAAAAAAATAAAAAAAAGAACCTAAATTACAGACGTGCTGGCGAAGAAGACGACCTTCGCGGGTCGGGTTTCAACCCGCATCCACAATCCGCAACCCGTTTAATTTAACCGCGCGAATCAGATTCGCATCAGTGAACATGGGTCGCGCCCGGGCGCGAGTCGCTTTGCTCGCGGCCGGACCATTTTGGTCCGGCCCGAGCCCAAGTAGCCAATTTAACGGCCCAATTTGTTTAAAATTCAATTTAATCCATTTTTTAATCCAATTTTCTTAGAAGTTATTAAATATAAATCTTATTTAATTAGAAATCATAGGAATAGGTGTATAGCACGTACTTACACATATTCGGAAAAGATGGACATTTCTCCGAAATGGATTTTAATTGACGAGTCAACGAAAGCGATGGATATTGCTTCTTTCTCGATATTACGTGACATATACCTATTTCTAATTGGTTTTATTTAGACAATAAAATTAAAGTTAAAATATATAATTCTTTATAACTAATTAACAAAGTATAATTAGATATTTAAATAATTAAATTGGGGACGAGATGGATATTTCTTCCCCCTCCAATAAAAGATCTTACATAATATATTATAAATATACACACAGATCCGGTGGATACTGGTTCTCTAAACAACAAACATCGAACTTACACAAATAACGACGAGATGGATATCTCTACTTTTAATAACAAACAGGCGATGATGAGAAAACAAAAACGCGCTGAGCCCTGCACACAAATATTAAAATTAATTTTGCGTAGGATTTTTATTATTATCAAAAGCATGCATATTAGTAAATCATAATTAAATATGTGCATATAGATAATAGAGATTTGACTTGTTTTCGATTATAAGGATTAAGGGTCGGATGAATTTTTATCTAAGTCAAATTAGGAAAGTGATGGATATTACTTTTCTAATTTGTTTGGACATATTTATTAAAAGTCAAATCCCATGCAAATAGAGAAGCTATAGAAACAAGAAGATGGATATCGTCTTGGAAATATATATTCTATTTGTGTGTATTCATCCAATATGATAGAAAGAGTGAGGTGGATACCATACTCTTTTCGTTCATATTGAATGGATAATTAATCAACATGCACATAGTTAACAATAATTCATGCATATATGTTAGAATGTAAGTCCAAAATTATTGTAATCATCTATAGAGTACCCTCTTTCGAGGGGCGCTGTGGGGGTGTACTGTCTTCCCCACACGTAACCGACGAGCGAACAGTAGAATCTCAATGTGCCTTATCCAGTTTTCAAGTTTTCCATAAAAATTAGGTGGCGACTCCAATCTTTCTTTTCCCTCTCCGGAGGGAGGTCGTCAACAGATGGCGACTTCGCTGGGGACCCGTCAAGCTCGTTTTAGATGATTAAAATAGTTCTGGATTTAGTTTAACACATACGCATACATGCTTACTTTATTTCTTTATTGTCTTTTTTTTTTTTTTTTACATTTAGTTTACATATCTTGCACTCATACGATGACCTAGGGCATATGCCTATTTTCCTTACCAGGACAATCGGAGCTTACGTACAATGTGCGTGGGTAGTCCGTAATACCTGGCCCCTTATCCCAGCCAAGATGTTATCTGGGTAGTACCCCGAGCTGACACACCATGTGAATTGGTCTTCGGGAGGAATCTCAGCAATGATAAGCTGATAGACAAACCACTGGGATAATCGAAGTTTGCGTACAATGTGCGTAGGTAATCCGTAAGCCCAGACTTTAATAGGCGCCCATAATTCATCCCTACCGGCATAAATATTGACAACATTTTGTAATTTCTATTTTATTTTATTCGTATTCTTTTTACAATATTTTAATATTCATTTATTTTTCTTGAATTTATACTTCTTTTTGAAATTTTTCTTTTTTCTTTTTGTTTTACAATTATACACAGGCCAATTGTTATAATGGAAAAGGAACTTCGCACCATGCATATTCATCATACTACTGTAGATAAGATGTTTCTACTTTCCATGTGGGAGGAATTGTCGGAGAGAGATACAATAGCTTGTGAAAAAAGGTTTAGCTAGATGATTGATCTGCTTCACATGACCATAGATTGGAACATTATAAAAGCTATCATATGGTTTTGGGATATCGAACGCAGGTGCTTTGTAATCAATAATGATGACTTCTGCCCTATTTTAGAAGAATACGAAGCCATTTTCAAAGGAGATGCTATTAAAAGTCATAAGCTGTATGCTCCTCATTCAAATATCAAATAGAAACGACGGTTGCAAAGATATCTCGATGTCAGCAATGAGGATATAGCTGAATATGTCATAGGAAATTCAGGAATATCGATTCGTGCTCTGAGGAAACTTGAGAATCAACTGATAGCTAAATATGGCGAAAAGAATTTGAAATTGAAAGTATTTGATCTTGCTTTCTTTGGGACAATTCTATTTCCATGTGCCATAGATATGATTGACTTTCATTTATATCATCTTCTCTACTCAGTATGGTATTTGGAGGTAAACCCATTGACTGCAGTATTAGCTGAAACTATAGCCACGCTGAGCCAGATAGTAAGAAAAAGGAAAGGGAACATTCACAGCTTGTCCTCAGTTATTACAGGTATGGATATGTCAGCATTTTTACAGCCGTTCATCACAATACCGGCTTATTTCCAGAGCAATCCGGCGCAATTAATTGGGAAACTCTACGAAGAAAGGAAGATATTGAAGAATGGAAAGCATATTTCTGCAATCTCAAGGAAGTAACATAGTTTGCTGCTTACATGAATTCAAATGTTGTACATCAATGTATGATTGGTTGTGGCTCGAAAAAATGGGTTCATTTGATTGGACCATGGACTTGTATAGATTACACTCTTGCAATGTTTCAACGATAATTCAGATCCCAGCAGAAGTTATGCAATATTGAGGGCATGTATGCATGTGAATACGATTTATGGAGCAAGGAGAAGGATGGCTCCAAATGGACAAAAATTCAGAAATTCAGAGCACATCTAGGGTCTCCAACAAGCTATGCAAGAAAATATACGAATTACCTTACACCTACAGAAGAATAACTGAATTGGAGGAATAAGGTTCTGATATGCTTACCAGTTGATGATACCCTTAGGCTGCCAAAGAAGGAGAAGATTGCTAAAGATTATGTTGAAGAATATCTTAAGGAAAAGGATGAGCACATTCAACAGTTGCAAGATGACATCAAGAAACTGAGAGAGGAAAAAGAACAAATCCCGGATCTACAGGCTGACATCGAACGATTGACATTAGAAAATAATATGTTGAAGCATAAGCTTGAGCAGAAAGAGATTGAAAATGAAATATTGCGCAAGAGAAGCCAAACCTCTAAAGCTAAGCAGAAGCAAATACTGGTTAGCAAACGGTACCAAGAGCATGAATTTGCTGAATGCAGGGCCTAATTAAAGAGCAAAGATCACATACTAGCTGGTTATCGTAAACAGGTTCAAGATATCGAGGAACATTTCACAGCATGCAGAGCACAGCTTGCTAATAAAACGAAGGAATTACAGGCTTGCGAAGCAAGATTAGTCAGAATGGAACTAAACATAGCTGAACAGCAATATAATGAGCAACAAAGGTACAATGATCTGAGTCAGATGTACGATATGATTCTTGAGAAGTACCAGATGTCTGTTAAGACTTAAGAAATATGGCTATTGAATGCGATTCAATGAAAGGTCATCTTAATCATACGAAAGTTGAAGGTTTGAAGTTACTGAACACTATCGATGATGTCAACCTTACACTACACAGCATAACTTAGAGACTCTATCCAATCGTTCCTACTTATCTGTATCAAGAATTGAAGAAGAGCCGTGCAAAACTCATACCCTATGCTCGAGCAATCAAAGACTATGGCGAACGCGATGTTGGGGGGCAGTAGTTCTAGAAACTGATGTTAGCGATGTACTTTAGAGAATTTTGATGTACTCTTAGTTCAAGAAGTTGATGTATCAAAAATTCTCTTTTATATCAATAAAAGTATGAAACATCTTATCTGCGTGATCTTTAAAAAATGTTGTGGATGCTCCGAATTACTTATTCCAATGACGATTGGCCTACACTTTACACAAATATTTATTTTTATTTTTATTTTCCTTTCTTTTATTTTCTTTTTTTCTCACTCTTGTTTGTTTTATTCCTATTTATCCCTCTGTGTTTTGAAAAACTTTTCTTTTCATAAAAGGATCATCATTGGGAAACTCCGGTCAAGAAAAGTTCATTTCACACGATCAAAAGAAAGAGTCATGGGCACTTACGAGGAATAAGTATCCTTAATTTGAAAACATTTACTTTAACAAGAACAGCAAAAAAGGCAAGTAGAGCTTTATAAAATCTAGCTTCCGAAATAACAATTCAGGTTCAATAGAAACCACTTTTGAACACTGAAAATTTCAATATTTAAAATTCACGAGTAAACTCAAATGAAATCCAATTATATCAAACTCATGAATGCCAAATCACCAGGACTTTTCCAAATACCAAGCTAATGCATGCAAATCAAAGCGACGAAATACTGCATATCGGTGTTGTGCAAGCCTCTCACGATAACAGTTTCGGAAAACATCTTGCCCTCAACCACCAATATCAAATCTCATGCCAAAAGTCGCAAACACGTACATAGCTTAAACAAACAACAAAACACAAATCCAGATATCATTCTCGATATCGGCTCAAATAAAAGTCCAAAAACGCAACCAAATAGCTTACTAGTGCAAAGCAAGCACAATAAGCAAAACACAACATCATGCGTCAAAACCGCGTAACCAAAATCAAGGCACGCAACGAAAACAAGTCAAGTGCATTCAACAAAGACATTCCTATGCACACGACTCCACAACAGGGTTACAACAACCCAACACACCGCGACTCAGTCCATAGCATCACAAGAGCCTTCCAAGTTCCAACTTGAGGCCTCTTGCATCCCACTATCCGAGCGCAAACATAACAACCGACCTCTATAAAATCCAAGCCAAACAGGCACAGACAAAATGAATCAAATTTAAATTAAACTCTAATCCGGTTAAATAAGCCTAACGAACTTAATCGAGTCGAACCGTGACTCGCGTGCTATTGTTGCAATGCGGTAGGCCGGACAAAATGCGATGTCGACAGTTGCCCCTCTTTGCCCAATTCTTCGGAGAAGAGGTGGATAAAGATAAAGAAATATCACATTTTGTCCGGTTAGAGTGATGAACTTCGGAGATGAGTTTCTCTCTTCTTTTTCTCTTTTTTTTTATAATTTTTTTATTTTAAACTGTGTGACAGGTGATTCTGCATCCGAGGTGAAACGGTAACGACGTGGTAGATTGCCCCCTACCCGGGGTGAAACGCTAACGACGTGGTAGATTGCCCCTACCCGGGATGAAACGCTAACGACGTGGTAGATTGTCCCCTACCCAGGGTGAAACACTAACGACATGGTAGATTTCCCCCTACCTTGGGTAAAAAAACTAACAACGTGGTAGATTGCCCCTATCCGAGGAGAAACATTAACGACGTGGTAAAGTGCCCCCTACCCGGGATGAAAAACAAACGACGTGGTAGATTACCCCCTACCAGAGGTGAAATGCTAACGACGTGGTAGATTGCCCCCTACCCGGGGTGAAACATTAACGACGTGGTAGATTGCCCCCTACCCGGGGTGAAATACTAACGACGTGGTAGATTGCCCCCTATCCGGGGTGATATACTAACGACGTAGTAGATTGCCCCCTACCCGGGGTGGAACGCTAACGATGTGGTAGATTGCTCCCTACCGGGGGTGAAACGCTAACGACATGGTAGATTATCCCCTACCCGGGGTGAAATGCTAACGACGTGGTAGATTGCCCTACCCGGGATGAAACATTAACGACGTGGTAGATTGCCCCCTACCTGGGGAGAAACTCTTTTGATATGAAAAGGGTGTCGTATTTGGCTAATATGCATTATAGTCTGGAAATTTGCTTGGGGTTCGAAATTGAAATCGATGTTGATGAATTTAGTTGTGTTTGTTTTTATATTGGGATCAACTTTGGGAAACGTGCCGATTAATCATCGATTTTAGGTTGTCGTCCCATCCTTGCATTTTGGAAATGGGGGTTCATGTGGATGTCATCAAACTCATATTTTGGCTTATCTGAAGTCAGCCAAAAAGTTTTGCTCGATCTCAGGACTTTTACCAGAAATATTTTGCTTGCATGAAATCTTTGCCGTGAACTCTGTCCTTGTTATATTTTTTTTCCTTTTTTTTCTTTTTTCTCTTCTTCTTTCTTTCTTCTCCTTCTCTTTCTGTTTTTTTTTTTTTTTGGGAAACCATTATCGGAAAATCTGCCCCTTGTTAATTGAAATTTTTCGCAGAAAATTTGCCCTAGTTTGGAAGGAACTTGCTTGGTCAATGTTTTTCTTTGTTATCGTTAGTGGTCGTACTTGAAGCTACCTCCTAGCTGAGGTCAAGTTGAATGATGTGTTTTGGCGTTTTTCTTTCTTTTGAGTTTATGAGATTTAATTGTCATGCTGAAATGACGAGATCAAATGCAAAATTTGCCAACGTTGCTTTAAACAATGAATTTTTCTTTGGTTTAGGTAGATAGGCATTAGGTCTTATTTTTGTAGAGCTGTTTGTATTAGGGCTTTTGAAAAATCATTGGGTTTTCGACATTTTTCGGACGTGGATTAATTTTTTGACAGCTAACCATGGCTAGTTATGCGCGTTGAGGAAGCAATAATCAGCTCAGATCGGTTAATATTGAAAATAATTGCTGAAACTTTGCTTAACCGAATTGATAGAAAACGCCCTAACAAATTTTGCCTAGATCCTTGAGATCTAATGGGCACTTTTTTTTTTTTTTGGTCGTGCATGGTCGAATATTGAAATGATGAGAAAAAGAAAACGCCCTTTATTTAGCTTGCAAATGTAGCTACAATCTATGCATAATACCTTCGTACTGCATCGGAATTAACAATATCCGACAACTCAGGTTGTCCATATCCGCTAGTATCAATGCTCCTCCCGAAAGGACTTGCTTAACAATGTAGGGACCCTCATAGTTAGGGGCCCACTTTCCTCTTGGGTCGGACACCACCTGATTGGTCTGCCTGACTACCAAGTCCCTTTCTTTAATTCTTCTATCCCTAACGTTTTTGTTAAAAGCTAGTGAAATTCTTCTTTGATAGATTTGCCCATGGCATAGTGCTACCATCCTTTTTTCGTCAATCAGATTTAACTGATCATACAGGGATCTGACCCACTCCTCTTCATTCTGCTGGGTCGCAACTAACACTCTTAGGGAGGGGATTTCAACTTCAATTGGTATCACTGCTTCTGCTCCATAAACGAGAGAATATGGAGTTGCCCCTGTCGAGACTCTGGAGGTGATTCTGTATGCGAATAACGTATAAGGAAGCATCTCATGCTAATCTTTATATGTGACGGTCATCTTTTGTATAATCTTCTTAATATTTTTATTGGCTGCTTCCACTGCACCATTCATTTGCGGGCGATAAGGTACTGAATTGTGATGGTTGATCTTGAATTCTTCACACATTCTGTCCACCATTCTATTATTCAGATTTGACCCATTATCGGTGATGATCCGTTCTGGGAGCCCATATCGACAAATAATATTGTTCTTGAGAAATCTCGTTACTACAGACTGTGTCACGTTTGAGTACGAGGCTGCTTCCACCCATTTTGTGAAGTAATCAATGGCGACTAGAATAAATCGGTGACCTTTGGAAGCCTTCGGAAAAATTGGGCCAATCATGTCGATACCCTACACGGAGAATGGCCAGACAAGGGTAAAAGTATTGAGGTGGCTAGCAGGCATGTGAATCCTATCGGCGTACACCTGTCATTTATGGCATTTTCGGATATAGTTAATGCAATCAGTCTCCATTTTGAGCCAGTAATACCCCATCCTCAAAATCTTCCTTGCCATGCTATGACCGCTAGAATAGGATCCACAGCTCCCTTCATGTATTTCAATCATCACTTTACTGGCTTCTTTTTCATCTAAGCATCTTAGAAGCACACCGTTGAAGGATCTCTTATACAAGATTTCTCTACTAAGGAAATAACCCATAGCCAATCTACGGATAGTCTTCTTGTCACTTTCTGAAGCGTGGAAGGGTATTCTTGATGCCTAACATATCTCAAGATGTCGTGGTACCAAGGTTCACCATCTCTTTCTTCTTCTATGTTATGTATATCATAGGCAGGACTGTCTTGACAACATATTTTCACATATTCTATCCCGTCATCACCATTCAGGGTCATCATTGAAGCCAATGTTGCCAAAGCATCAGCTATCTGATTTTGCTCCCTCGGGACGTGATCAAAGTGAATCTCATCAAATTTGAGGATCAAAGAACTAAGATATTCGTAGTAGGGGGTTAATTTTGGATCCCGAGTATTCCATTCGTTTTGCAACTGATGTATGATAAGACTTGAGTCTCCGTAGACCATCAACTTCTTTATATTCATATCTAGAGCCATCTTGATGCCTAAGGCACAAGCCTCATATTCAGCGATATTTTTTGTGCACTTGAACTTCAACTTAGCAGCCACCGGGTAATGTTTACCATCTGGGGATATTAATATAGCACTGACCCCCTTGCCAAGCGAATTCGACGCTCAATCGAATCTCAGGATCCATGTCTCATCATCAGTGCTTTCATCTTCTTTCGATGTCACCAGGATATCGTCGTCAAGAAAATCCAAAATAGCAAGCTCGTAGTCATTTATGGGCTAATCTGCAAGCATATCAGCTATAACACTCCCTTTTATTGCCTTCTGAGTCATGTATATAATATCGTACTGTGGAAGCAAAGCCTACCATCGGGCAATACGACTGGATAGATATAGCTTTTCAAAAATATACTTGATGTGATCCATTTTTGAAATTAGCCATGTTGTATGGCCCTGCAAATAATGGCGGAGCCGTTGAGCAACCCAAGCGACTGCGCAACATGTCTTTTCGATCGAGGTATATCGAATCTCACAGTCGTTAAACTTCTTACTCATGTAATATATGGCCCGTTCTCTCTTTCCTGTATTGTCATGCTGAGCTAATAATGTTCCCATTGATTCCCGTGGACCATCACATATAATAACATCGGTCTGCCATGAATTGGGGGCATTAAAATCGGAGGATTTTTCAAATATTCTTTTATTTTGTCGAATGCTGCTTGGCACTCTTCATTCCATTCGCACATTTGGCCTTTCCTCAAGAGTTTGAAAATAGGCTCACAAGTAGAGGTGAGCTGAGATATGAACCTCCCTATGTAATTTAGCCTCCCAAGGAAAGGGTTTGGAGTCGCCACCTAGATATTTGTGGAAATCTAGGAAACCGAGATAAGGCACATAAGAGATTCGTCAGGCTCGTTCGTCGTTTACGTGTGGGGAAGACGGAACACCCACAACGCCCCTCAAAAAAGGTACTCTATATGTGATCAGAATAATTTTGGATTTATATTTATCACACATTTATTATTATATACATATATATTTAATTATCTGCCCGATATAAAGAAGAGAGATCGGTATCCGCCTTACTCTCTAAATCATATTAGGTAGGCACATCCAAATATAGAACATATATCTGTCAGGATAATATTCATCTTCCCGTTTTCATATATCCTTTATTTGAATGGGATTTGATTTTTATAAATATGTTTGGCCGTAGTAGGATAGTAATATCCATCACTTCCTATTACGATCATCCATATTTGTTTACCTCAGCCACTTAGATTAGGATCCATCCGATTTTCTAACCTTCGTATCTAGAGAAAATCAAATCTCTATTACTTATATGCATATATTTAATATGTATTCACAATGTCATGATATCTACATCTATGATATATGCGTACAAAAATAAAAATATACTGCTATAAATGGAAGAAGTAAAATGAATTAATATTAATTTATTTTATGGGGGCTCAGCGCCGTGTCGTTTCCTCTTCATCGCCCATATCATCAGGGTAGAAATATCCATCTCAACCCTAATGATATAAATTATATATTTGTACATCATTATTAGTAGGGAGAAAATATTCATCTCTTCCCCGTATGTTAGGTTAAAAAAATGAGTTATTTTTATTATTGTTATTTAGTTATCTTTATAATTATTGTTACTATGACGTCGTTAATTATTATTATCGTCATTATTATCATTATTATTATTAGTGTTGTTGTTGTTGTTATCATTATTGCAATTAGTGTTATTATTGTCAGCTGATGAAATTCGCACGGAATAGAGGAAAAGCAATATCCATTGCTTTATCCCTTAACTCCTTTTTATTATTATGTATTAATTTTGAGAGAAATATCCATCTCTCTTGATTTTGATTTTCGTAGGTATATATGGATATGTTATATTATATAATGATTATTGGGTTAAACCTTGATTATGTGATAAAATAAGGATAACCATTATTATTTGATAAATTTATAGGTTAGAATTTATTGATTTAATTTTTCATAAAAAAAAATTAAACAAAAGAATTAGGAAATTAAAAAAAAAAAAAGAAAAAAAAAAGAAAAAAAGAAAATTCGGCTGGGCCGCGTCGCTGGGACGCGGCCCAGTAACCTCGCGCGGGGCGTGGCCCCGCGCGGGGTTAAAACCCTGGCGACTTCCAAAGGTGCCACCTGACATTTTGGGCCACTTCGGATCCATTCGTGCCGTCAAAATTTATATTTGAAGCTCCGTTTATCGTGTTTTTGTGTTCCGAAGTTTCGACGACGTTTCGGAGACCGTCGCTTTTCGTGACTGTGATAGGTGTTCTAAGGCAAGTCATGCGTGCTGAATTCAATGGCAATATCCAAATTTTATTTTGACGTGTGTATAGAGAGTTATGAGCGGGTGTAAGTTTATATTATTATTTTTTTGTTTTTATTTTCCGCCGCCGTGGCTCGTTGCCGGCGAAGCCACGGCGACGTGATGAGGTGCGAGGTTACAGGAGATGTTTATGAAGTGTGTTTCGTGGAGTTACCTGAAGTTTGAGCGGTGTTTGTATTTTGTAGGGGTTGCGGCCGAGATTTGTTGCTCTTTTTGCATCGGCGGAGCGGCGAGGCGGGGCTGACGGAGGTGGCTCCTTAGCGTGACTCTCCCTTCTCCCCAGCGTGCTGCCCCTCCTTCCCCTTTTCTCCTCTCCCTTCTTTTTTCTTGAGTGTGTGTGTGATCCAGGTGGATCTTGGGTCAAAACCCAGGTGCGCGACCTAGTGTGGCATGGGCACGGCATGGGCGCGCATAGGGCCGACATGGGCGACATAGGCGCGGCAAAGGTGCGGCCAAGGTTCTGCCAAGGCGCGGCATGGGCGCGGCATAGGCGCGGCATGGATGCAGCAAGGGCGCGGCATGGGATGCGGGCAAGGGCCGGCATGGACGCGGCATGGGCGGGCACTGGCGCAACCACAGGCACGGCTAGGCGCGGGGCGCGGAAGGCCCAAGGGCGCCGGGCCGCGCGGAAGGGCAAGGGCGCGGGCGCGCGAAGGCCAAGGGGGGGCGCGGGCAGCGCGGAAGGCCAGCGGGCACGCGGGGCGCGCGAAGGCCCAGGCGGGCAGCTGCGCGGAAGCCCAGCGGGCCGCGCGGGGCATGGCGGCGGAAGACCAGCGGGCGCGCGCGCGAAGGCCAAGCGGGCGGCGTGCGCGGCAGAACAGCAGGGGCATTGCGGAAGGCTAAGGGGTGGCTCTAGGCATCCCCACTAAGTAGTTATTGTATTTGCTTTAGTTTTAATTGCTTAATAGAAGTTATTAGGGCTTTGATGTTTTTCTATAATACCAAGCAAAGAAAACAAGTGGTGAATTCGGCCACACAAATCTCTCTCTCCCTCTCATTCGCCATTCTCTAGCCCTCTAAAGATCTAATTACAATACCGAGTTCCTTAGTCATTCCCTTGGGGATTCGGATCAAGTTGGTATCAGAGCTAGACGTGAGGAGTGCTTTAGGAGCTTAATCCGAAGAGCATGGGTAGCTCAACGAGGAACAAGAGTCAAGGCAAAGAAGTGGAGGATTTCATCATCGAGCACAGTCATCCTATCATGAGGAGGAACATGGAGATGCACGCATCACTCGATTGAGGAGCGTTTGGCGGCGGTTCGAGGACTGAGTTCAAGACAATGGCAACAAGACGGACGAGACTCTCACGAATGTTGGCGAACTCGACAATGAGCAGATCTCAAGTTTGTGCACCTCATGAAGGAGATGGCCAGAGCCAAGCAGGGCGGCTACAACCCAACCAGCCATCGGGCATGGGAGCGAGGGGACTTCACCACATGCCGATGATGTTGAAACCCGCAAGGCGCTCGGCAAGGAGCCCATGCAAGAGGAGGCCGAGATGGCAAACATTTTGAGCATGCAAGGCGCGGTCCAAGGCATGGGCCCCATTCAAGGTAGATGGAAAAGTGGAGCTTCCGTATAAAGGGGAAGTGAATGGAGAGAAGATAGATGGCTGATCGATCAACTAGAGAGTACTTTGCTCTCTACAACTAGGAGACTCGCAACGTCTTGCGTTCGCAGGCCTCAAGTTGTGGCGTCCCATGCACTTATTTGGTGGAATGGCACATCTACGGGAGTATGGTTCCCAGGGAATCAACGTGGGCGGATTCAAGAAACTAACTCAAGGAACAATTCTATCCGTGGATAACGAGGAAGCCGAGGTGGAGGCATGGAATTGTCTGCAAGCACAAGGAGAAGCCCAAAAGTGTGCAAGAAGTAACACAACCGAATTGTTCGGAGGCAAGCCTTGGTGATGGGAGTGCGGCTACAAGACCGGAGGTTCTTTTCGAAATACTTGGCGGGATTGCGTGAAGAATTGTTTGAAGAAGTTGATTTGAATCCGGTTAAGGATTCGAATGAATGGCATGCAAGAGAGCCATGGTCTATTGAGAAGATTAGGAGCGTGGAATGCCCAAACGAACGCCAAGGGTTGGTCGGGTGCAAATGAAGGGGGCGGCCAAGCAACTACTTAAGAGAAGACAAAGGCCAAGACTTTGTAAGTCATTGAAAAAGAATGGCAACTCAAGCGAGTGTTGGCTCTCCTCCAGAGATGGCGCCAAAGATGAGACAAGGGAGCCGTGGGCAAGGGCAAGACTCTAGTCTCTAACGGTAGAAGAAGAGGAGCCGATCACGCCTCAAGATGGAGGGAGGCGAACCCAACCCTTGCACTCATGATCCGAGCCAAGGAGGAGGTGATTCAGAGGCTAAGGACCTCTCATAATGATAAGGAGCGAGAAGATCTTTACAATGACATTCACGGTAAAATCTGAATAGTGGCATGCATTGTAATCCTGGAATGTCAAAGAAATCTGGTTTCGGAGGCATTAAGTTAACCAATTTGCATTTGGAGAATAATCCCTTACGAGACACCGTCAGTGTTGGAGTGGCTAAAACAATACACAGCGGGAAGATGGAAGTCACACGAGTTTGCAAGTATCAAGTTTCGCGGTGTCGGCGCGATTCATTGATGAAGTGATGTGCGAGGTGATCCAATTAAAGACGTGTGCCATATCATCCTCGGAATCCATACATGGGACGAGATGCGATCTATCTTTCGGCGGCTCAATCAATACATTTCGTAGGGAGAAGGCAAGACGTTCACAGCATGGAGCGGACAAGGGAAAGGCAACCACAGTGGCATGAAAGAGGTGCCCAAATATTGCACTTTTTGTCAAAGACACGACTCTTGGCAAGAACGGGATATGAGTGGCAACCTCAAGAAGAATGCTGAAAGCTCATTGCGGAGCAATGAATCTATAGAGGAGGCTTGACCAGGTGGATCTTGGGGTCAAAACCAGGTGGCGCGACTAGTGTGGCATGGCACGGATGGGCGCGCATGGGCACGACAATGGGCGACATAGCGCGGCAAAGGTGCGGCCAAGGTTCCTGCCAAGGCGCGGCATGGATGCAGCAAAGGCGCGGCATGGATGCGGCAAGGGCGCGGCATGGACGCGGCATGGGCGCGGCACTGGCGCACCAAGGCATGGCCTACGCGGGGCGCGCGAGGCCAAGGGCCGCGGGCGCGCGGAAGGCCAAGGGCGCGGGCCTTGGGGCAATGCCGCAGAGGCCAGCGGCGCACGCGGGGCGCGCGGAAGGCCCAGGCGCGGCAGCTGCGCGGAAGGCCAGCGGGCGCGCGGGGCATGCGCGGAAGACAGCGGCGCGCGCTGGAGCGGAGGGGCCAGCGGCGGCGTGCGCGGCAAGAACAGTAGGGGCTTGCGGAAGGCTAAGGGGTGGCTCTAGGCATCCCCACTAAGTAGTTATTGTATTTGCTTTTAATGTTTTAATTGCTGTAATAGAAGTTAGGCTTTGATGTTTTCTATTAATACAAGCAAATAAAAACAAAGTGGTGAATTCGGCCACACCAAATCTCTCTCTCCCTCTCATTCGGCCATTCCTCCTAGCCCCTCTAGATCTAATTACACCGAGTTCCTTAGTCATCCCTTGGGGATTCGGATCAGTGTGTGTGTGTGTGTGTGTGTGTGTGTATAATTGAGAGAGAGAGAGAGAGCAGGTGGTGGCGTGAGGAGGGGGTTAAGAGGGTGGTGGGTGGCTGCTGTGTGCAGCCACCCATCATCATTCATAATCATTTTTTTTTATATTATATATATATGTATATATGTGATCATGTATGTATATATGTGTATCTATATGTATGTTTCGGAGGTTATCGCACATATGTGTTTATTTATATGGGTTATCGTATGTGTATATATCATTGAATGTGTTATTTATATGTGAATATATATATGTGTGTATATGTGTATATATAGTTGGTTATGAGTATATATATATATATATATATATATATATGTCCATGCATGTAAATATAATATATTTGCATGTATATAATATGTGTATACGTATATATATAAATTATATGTATATATATATATGAATGGGACATATATATAAATGTATGCATATATATATGTGCATATATTTAGTGGCTATCATCATATGTATGCATTCATGTATGTATATATGATATGTGGATGTGCATGTGAGAATGTATATGTGCGTGCATGATTGTGGTGGGTGGCCGGACAAAATGGGGTATCGACAGTCAACATACACTTCCACTTCATTATAAATCATATCGTGAAATATGATTATCATTGCCCTCTGATACGTCACCTCGGCATTTTTCAGGCCAAATGGCATTACCCGATACCAAAATGCTCCCAAGGGCGTAGTAAATGCCATAAAAGAATAAATTGCATGCATCGCAGCTTGATCAACAAGAATGTCGATGTGATGAAGAGAAAAATCATCTTTCGGGCTAGCAGCATTCAAATCTCTGTAATCAACGCATACTCGTTGGCCGTACTTTTTGGGTACAATGACGACATTGGCCAACCATTCAGCATAATCGATAGGTTGGATAAATCCCGCCTCTAGTTGTGTTTTCGATCTCTCCTTTACCTTACTGCCAATTCAGGTTTCATTCTTCTCAACTTTTGCTTTATGGGCCTACAGTCTGGCTTAACAGGCAAGATATGTTTGGCGATTTCAGGATCTAATCCTGGTATGTCCCGGTATGACCAAGCGAACACAGATTCGTATTCCCTAGGAACTTGACCCATCTTTCCCTCTCTTCTTCGTTTGGTAATGCTGCTACCTTGATCAGGCATGGTTCTTTTTCTGTACCCAAATTTATTGTTTCGACCTGCACTTCGAGAGGTATCGAGATACTCTCTTTTCTTTTTTCTTCCTGTATTTCTATCTTTTTGTTAAGCTCAGTTTCAGCAATTATTTCTTTATTAACAGCTGAGTGATTGTCGCTGTCCAAAGAGGATGGTCTAGACAAGGATACCCCGTAATAAAAGAAAATGGCGTGCATAAGAGTAGGGGGATTGCAAGGTTTATGATAAAAGAAAATTTTCATTTACAAGCAACGTTGGCAATTTTTACAAAGATTCGTCAAACTGCAAAACAAAACTATATTTCATAAACTTTTGGAAACAAATAAACCAAAACAAAACGACATTGACTGACTCTTCAACAAAAGAAGTTCAAGTGGGCAACTAATGACTTTAAAAAAGAAACATTACATCGTCGGAAAAATCACTGGGGTGACTGTGTAGTTTTCTAATATTTCTCCTTCTAAAATCTTCCTGATGTAGACAGGGCAGTCTTCGTCTTCAATGGCAGAAATGTGCAGGTCGTCCATGTCGGGTAAGTTGATGAATCCGGCTGATCGAAAGATGTGCAAGATTGGCGGGATGTTCATGGGAAGCTCATCATACGGTTCTCCTGTAAAACTAGCATGCTTGCGGGCTCTCTTTTCTACCCTGGCCCTTTCTCTATCGGCTTTGGCTTAAAACCAAGCCCGAACGTTCCTTCATGTTTCTGAGGCTGAATAAAGGACTGGCTCTCATCAATTCTCCGCTTGAGATTTCGTTTCCCTACAGCTGCTATAGTGGCTTTAGCAGCATTTAGGACTTGCTTTGGTATTGCCGGCGGGCGCAAAGCTGACCCTTCTGTGACGACGGCTACTTCAACAACTTTGAATCCTCTCAGTACTTCTTCTCCCTCTTCTTCATCTGTGCTCTGGACGCCTTGTGGGCCATTTGCTTGTTTGATGACATACTCTTGCTCGGTATGAATCTTGATGAGACAACTATTTTTGATGTACTTCACCTTCTGGTGAAGTGAGGACGGCATTGCTCCAGCTGCATGAATCCATGGTCTTCCTAGTAGCATGGCATAGTAGGATTTTATACCAATTTTGTGGAACTCAATATTAAAGATGTGAGGTCCGATTTTGACAGGCAGCTCTACCTCTCCTATTGCACGAACCTTCATCCCATTAAAGGCGCGTACCAAGATATTGGTGGCTCTCACGTATATGGAATCGACCTTGAAAAAGTCGAAGGTAGACTTGGGCAGCACGTTAAAGCACGAGCCATTATCAATAAGTACTCTAGAGACATGATAGTCCTTGTAGCCGACTACAAGGACCTTGAAAAAGTGCTTTGTTATGACCCCGGCAATCAGGATCTAGTTCGTCCTCAGAAAATGTAACGTAGTTGGGTGCCTGGATTTGACCTATCAGTCTTTCTACTTGCTCGACCGACGTGTCTTGTGCGACAAGAGATTCGCCTAAAACTTTCAGCAAAGCCTGGCGATGTATTTCGGATTGTAAAACCAATGATAGTAGGGGTATCTTGGCAGGAGTTTTATTCAGTTGTTCCACCACATTATATTCGCTATTTCTGATATATTTCAAGAATTGTTCCACATCTTCTTTGGTGATAGTCTCCTTTGCACCTGACTCCATGTCTGGATTTTCCTCGACTGTGGGTTCTTCTCCAATTTTTGCTTTGCCCTTTTCTTTTCTAGCGAGGTCTGGTGGTGTGTAACATCTTCCAGTACGTGTTATTCCTCCTATACCCATGATATTGGAAATCACTACGCTTGATGCCGGAAGTGTTTGACCCTCCTGACGTCTTAAAGGGAAGTTTACTGGCATAGGCGGACTAACTTTCGGGGTGTTTAGAATAAATTGACGGTCCTGTTCGGTTGATATGATGATGTCCTCAGTCTTGTTTAACTCTGGTATTTTGAGTTTGAAGACGCCATCCACCTCGTTGTCGCCATTTATATCACTATCTTCTTCCAAACATTCTATCATGTTTATGCTCGATGATCCGGCATCAACCTTAGCAGCTTCTAGCGCTGGGTTGGGACTCTCTTCTACCGGATTGAGTTTGATCCTTCCAAAGTTGATGAGCTCATGAATCTTATTTCGTAGAACCAGACACCCTTCAGTGCTATCTCCTGCGACTCCACCATGATATTCGCAGCGAAGATTTGGATTATACCAGACCGGAAACGGTGGTTGCCATGGGATGGCGGGTATTGGTGACATAAGTCCTTCCTTCACTAACTTGAAAATCTCTGCTTGCGGCACCGGCAAAGGGGGATTATGTTGCCTATTGTTAGGGCGAGGCCGCCATTGATGAGGTTGTTGCGGATGCGGCTGTGGCGCCCCGTACTGTGGTGCTTGATATTGCGTTTGCTGCTGGTATTATAGTGTGTTATATGATGGGAACTGGTATTGAGGCTGCTGGTATTGCAGTCGCGGGGCTTGTTGGTAGTAAACAGATGGTTGTTGTTGGTTACCTTTTGCTTGATAAGTGCCTCGGCCTATGGTTTTATAGGGCGATTGTGTAAATTACCCTGTTGATGGTCCCGCGGTTCTGATTTGATATATTCCGTCTTCTTTCTTTTTTCCCGTTTTCTTATCATTCTCAGCTAACTTGAGAGCCGATTCTATTCTGACACCTGTCCGCACAAGATGAGCGAAATCAATGGCGTTAGCACACGGTATCTGTACTGGGGATTCAGGCACTCAAGATCAATAAAAGCATCTACTAGCTCTTTTTCAGTCATCGGTGGCTCTATCTGGGCTGCCTCATTTCTCCATCTCAAAGCAAATGTGCGGAAGTCCTCGTTTTTATTCATTGTCAGCTTTTTTAATGATGACTTATTAGGAGCAAAGTCTGCATTGTGCTTGTATCGCTTCAAAAAGGCGCTAGCAAGATCATTCCACGTACGTATCTCCTTTTTGTCCAGATTAAGATAACATTTCATGGCGGGGCCAGTTAGACTTTCCTGAAAGTAGTACATCATCATCTTTTCATTCTTCATATAAGCTCCCATTTTACTACAATACATCTGTATATGGACAAGTGGGTCAGTTGTCCTTTTATATTTTTCAAAATCGGGGACTTTGAAGTCTTTCGGAATTTCTATATCCGTGACGATACAAAATTGGGTGGGTTCCATAATTCCTTGGGTTCCTTCCAGCGCCCTGAGTTTGCCCAAGATGTATTCCATTTGTTCGACGGATTGTTTCTCGATTGACATTGATGGGCCCGTAGAAACAACTGCGCTGCTGGAATATTGAGATTTGTAGCTATGTTGACTAGCGAGACCGGGGCCATATGTGGCATCACCTCATATTGATAGGGATAGGGGTCCTATGGTACAGGCGAAGGCTGCTGTAATGGCGTTTGATTCGGTCCGGGAGTCGTGGTAGACCCAGGATGAGACTCAGGTTCAGGGGCTGAAAAACTCGACTGGTGTTGTTGGTTGTTTTGCCGTTCGGCACTAGCATTCGAACCTGTGCTGCTAACTCTGCATTCTCCTTTCGCATGAGCTGTAGTTCTTCCCTTAAAGTTTGTTCAGTAGCTTGGTTCTGTATTTCTTCGTATGTCCCCATAACTTCTCCTTCGACCGCGTAAAATGCGATTTCTCGATCGACAGTTTCCCAATGATGATCCTTTTTAGAAAGCAATAAAAAAACAAAGAAATCATATTTACAAAATTGGTAAAAGCAAATCAAGAGAATGCATGTGAATAGAAAACCTTTTATGAAAAGAAAAGAGAATGTTTAGACATGGATTTGAAAGTGATACTCAGATTAGGTGTAGGTTGATAGTCAACATGTACTCAACCCGTAGGCATCCACAACATTCCAACCATTGAGCAAATAGGGAATTTCAAAATGTCGTACAAATATTGTATTTCTATAAGTTCCTCCCGAATGTTCATTTACACACGTCTTGATCTGCATAACTCAGATCTTTCCAGTGCCTTAGCAAAAATTTCCTATTTGGCTCGGTATGAAGGACATGCATGGTACTCAAGGGTTCTATTTCTATGTTGACTCTCGGCCTGTGCAAAAGGGTGTTGAAAAAAACTTTTAAAAGGGAGGAAAAATGAAATTTTGTTGAAATAAAAGAGAACGCATAATCGAAAATTACAGACTCATTAACAGATTACGAAAAGGTTTACAACTTGACCTATTATGTGTGGACAGGATATAAAATGGGGTGCCTAAACTGGCTGGGCTTATGGACTACCCACGCATATTGTACGCAAGCTACGATTATCCCAGTGGATCTTCTAACAGCCTTTCATTGCTGGGGTTCCTCCCGACGACCAATGTATATAATGCACCAGCTCGGGGTACTACCCAGGTAATATCTTGGCTGGGGTAAAGGGACCAGGCTAGGGCTGAGCATTCGGGTCAACCCGAACCGAACCGAACCGAACCGAAATTCTTAAGGTCGACCCGAACCGAATACTTTTAGACCCGAACCGACCCGAATTTTGTGTCAACCCGAACCGACACGAACCGACTAAAATTCGGGTTGGTTCGGGTTGACCCAAATAATAAAAAAAAATTATTTTTATTCAATAATAATTCGGATTCGGGTCGGTTAGGGTCGACTCGAGTAGTTGTAATATGAATATTTTATTTAAAAAGAAAAAATTAGTACATAAAAACCAACGAAAACTAACTAAAATGTGACTCGCGAGGATAATTCAGGTCCAACCCGAACCGAACCGAAATTCGACCACCGAACCCGAACCGAATTATATAAACCCGAACTACTAAAATATCGACCCGAACCGAACCCGAAATTTTGGCTTTGTTCGGGTCGGTTCGGTTCGATTTTTCGGGTAGGTTCGGGTAATGCTCAGCCCTAGACCAGGCATTACTGACTACCCACGCACATTGTACGCAAGCTCCGATTG
Source organism: Xerophyta viscosa (assembly GCA_002076135.1). Lineage (NCBI taxonomy): Eukaryota > Viridiplantae > Streptophyta > Magnoliopsida > Pandanales > Velloziaceae > Xerophyta > Xerophyta viscosa. Next base: position 52,994 of record MJHO01000258.1, read on the forward strand.
TCCCAGTAGATAGGTTAGGCATAGCCTTGGGTTGTGATATGCAATGCAGAACATAAACTAAATATATACACAGAGAAACATCAATATATACAAAAAAACATTATTAACAAGATAAACATTTATTTATATGTTAAGCATAATCCCAAACTTATTTTAATCACTTAGAACGAGCCTGACAACGTCCCCAGCGAAGTCGCCATCTGTTGCCAACCTTCCTCCGTAGGGGAAATGGATTGGAGTCGCCACCTAATTTTTATGGAAAATTAGAAAACCGGATAAAGCACTTTTAAGATTCTATGGCTCGTTCGTCGGTTACGTGTGGGGAAGACAGGACACCCACAACGTCCCTCAAAGAGGGTACTCTATAAGTGATTAAGATAATTTTGGGATTAAACTTAACATATATTTTATTCTTAAATACTTGCATATTGGCTATCTATCTAACAGGAGTGAGAGACGTTGGTATCCGTCTTACCCTCTAAATTCCGTGCGACATATACATCCAAATAGAGAATATATTTTTACCGGAACAATATCCATCGTCTAGAGATTCGATATATTCTCTATTTGTATGGGATTTGATTTTTAATAAGTATGCCTAGTCGTACTAAGAAAGCAACATCCATCGCATCATGTTACAACTATTCATACTTAGCTAATTCAATCATTCGGATTCGGGTCCATCCAGTCCCTAATCTTTGTGATTGAACAAATCAAATCTCTACTAATATACATGTATTTTTAACTGTTACGCGCACGGCCAATAATATCATCGCATATAATTTAAAAAGGAAAAGAAAGAAAAAAGAAAAAAAAAGAATATTATTGCAAAAAGCTAATTTTGTCTTTAAATATTTACATGTTTGACTATCCATCTAACATGAGTAAGAGAAATTGGCATCCACTTATCTCCCATTATCATGTTAGACAGATACATCCAAATAGAGAAAATACTTCATTAAGATAGCATCCACCGTCTTATTTCCGTATTTTCTCTATTTAAGTGGGATTTGATTTTTAATACATATACTTGACCAAATTAGGGGAGCAACATCCATCACATCCTATCTTAGTCATTCATATTTATCATACTCCGATCATTTAGACTCAGGTCTATCCGGTTCTTGGTCTTCATGATCGGAGAAATCAAATCTCTAACATACCACGTAAGTATTCAACCACGAAAGAAAATTATAAGAAAAAGGTTATTAATTTTGAGTTAGTAGACTCAGCGCCGTATCGTTTCCTCTTCATCGCCCGACATTAGGGTAGAAATATCTATCTCATCCCTAACACCATTTTGTGATTTTTGGAGTTTTTATTAATAGAAAAGAAATATCCGTCTCTTTCCCATGTTTATTCTAATTTGACATTTCGCGCTTTATTTATTTTTCGTGAGAAAAGATATGTTGATCGTGAGTTTTTATTATTATATTTTTATTGAGCCGGACAAAAGCAATATCCATCGCCTTTTTCGTACCCTTTCATTTTACTATTTTTCCTCGGGGAATCATCCATCTCCTCCGAAGCATTTTTATAAACATTCAACATTACATAACTTCAATCACAGAGGCGAAACCAAACTATAGTTAAACTTATACATTTGCTGATGCAGAAATAAACAAAAATAAACACCACGTCACAATAAGGATAAAAACAACCACACAAAAAATAGAGTTATGCTTATACAGATGAACTGAAATAAACGGTACTGGATCGGCATACGGATTAAATTTAACCATACAAACATAATGATTCCGTGACGTTCGTCGAGCCGAAACGATTTCCTAAGGTTTTTTAGTTTCTAAATTCGTCGGAGACGTCGATAAATAAACACAAATCTCAGTTAACATATTTTGAGTACAACGCGGATTTGAGTTTCATTTTATCAACGGCGGCGTTCCCAAACAAGATCGATATCATACATTCACAACCACACCCGATGATAACGAGTATATCTTTATTTAGCACCGGGTTCACGACGAAGCTTGAGGGTGGTGGGATCGGTAGCTAAGAGTAGAGAGGTTGCGGCGGCGGAGACGCGGCAGCTGGAGGCGGAGGCGGCAGCGGAGCAGGGGCGGCGAGGTCGCGGCAGGAAGTGCGGTCGCGGAGGGAGCGGAAGCTGGAGACGGAGGCGGAGAAGAAGGTGGCGTGGTCGCGGAGGGAGCGACAGCTGGAGGCAGACGCGGCGGCGGAGCTAAGGGCGGCGAGGTCGCGGCGGAGCGGTCGCGGAGGGAGCGGCAGCTTGGCAAATGGAGGCGGAGAAGAAGGTGGCGTGGTCGCGGCAGAAGCGGCAACTGGAAGAGGCGAAGCTAGGGGCGGCGAGGTCGCGGCAAGAGCGGCGAGGTCGCGACGGCTGGACGGCTGGTTGGAACTCAATATTGCGTTGAGAAGTAGGAAGGCGGCGCGGCACGGCGGCAGGTTGTTCAGAGGTGGATCCGGAGTTTCTGAGGCGGTGCGACGAAGTGGATCAGAGCTAGAGCGGACGAAGCTGAGCTCCCTTGGCCACCACCTTTCTTCTTCTTTCCTCTCTCTCAAAATATCACTGTCTCTCTGCCTTTCCTCCTCGATTCTCCCCCCTTACTGCACCCCCAACAACCTCTTTATAAAGGAGGTTCACAAATTACGTAAAAAATCCACTCTTTTGGAAAAATGTAATATTGGCCCTCAATCAATTGCGAAGCTAGATCCGTCAAACCGAAATTTGGCAAAACTAATCCCTACGTGTACAAATTTTTCATTTGTACAAATACACCTCATTTACACGTGCCACAATATGTTTTAAGCTGCCCGTTTACGTCTTATTTTCAGAATACAGTCTAATTAAAGTTGGTTATATGAATCAAATTTAAATTAAACTCTAATCCGGTTAAATAAGCCTAACGAACTTAATCGAATCGAACCGTGACTCGCGTGCTACTGTTGCAATGCGGTAGGCCGGACAAAATGGGGTGTCGACAACAGGCAAGGCGCAATCCAACACCTCCCCAATTAAAGAGCATGCATAACCGCACAATAACAGACAAATAATCGAATCGACCTACTAAGCAACACATGCATACCGCGAGGATACGATTGCCTATCTCTCAACACATTCCCATTCCCATGTGAGAACTAATAATTGAAAGTACTAAATCATAATCTTACTCTTATACCATCTGTGACGCACCAAAATCAGGGGTCGAAAATTTTTAAGTGGAAAATAGAACTGAGACAGATGTTATAAGCTAGTACTTCTAAATTCACAATAATACGATAATTAAATACGTAGCGGAAAACTATTAATCTACACTTCTTTTTTGTTCCCCAACTAACCTCTAAAAACCCTTGAATCTCGCTTTACGATCATCAGCGGACTTCGCAAACACCTGAGGGGAAAAACTAGTATCATGAGTATATAAAATATACTTAGTGAGTGATCCACCCTAACAAACCCTCAACCCGGACTAGGGCTACGGTCACACACCAAACATGCATCACATCACAAGCAATAAGCTAAAATACCGCATGCTAATGCATAATCCGTATGCAAATACAATCCTGCACACTAATGCATTTCCGTATGCCAAACAACTCCTGCACGCATATATATATCATGCACGCCAAACAAGTAATACCAACAATAGGTATACACATAACCATGCACATCACGAATACAAAGCTTAACAAACGATAAACAACATTGCACTAAGCAATAGGATATATCCATATACACATGCATAAAACCATAAGCCATCCAAGGCAAAACACATAGAGACATGCTAATAAACACAATCAAGCTACCATGTCAATATGTCAAGTTCCGCCACGCTACCCAAATCAATTATGCCATTGATATCCTTGGATTATGTTAGGGTAAAATCACTAACTCAAACCAATTAGTCCTCTCATGTTTAGTTTACGTACTCGAATTGACCCACAATACCAAGGTCTGGTATCCACCTCTAGTGCACATCCAAGGCACCAAACCCATGATAGGGGCGATTTCACGACGTCCCGTAAGAGATACTTAGTCGTTGCACGCCCTCCGGAAGGCACACCCCTTAACCTCGCACACCGTAGGAACCACCCTAGCTAAGAGTGATCACCCTACGCCTATCGGCCTTAATAGAGACATCATTCACTCAGATTAGACACTCACGTTGTAATCGTCTCATCATACCACCGCCCTAGTAGGTAAAACCACTCGACTACCGGGTATTAGATGAACATACAACTAAAACGCTCTAATCTTAATATCAAGATACCAAGAGTATCACAAGAGCAGGTCCGCTCACGTACTCAGCCGGGTAGAAAAATCTTGTTAGGCACACAAGCGTATGTCACTACCATGTTTACTAAAGTACCGCTAGAGCAAGTCCGCTCACGCACCTATCCAAGTAAATAAAACCACATAGCTATCCGTAATGCCAAACATATCAACCTCGTCGTACCACATGTATTATAAACCATACATCGCTAGGTAGAACAAAACAAATCAAGCATGTTATACAAGTGAAATACATTCTACTAAAAGTGTTACCAAGTCAACATATCAAAACACTACCATAAGTAGAAATACATCACATCCACATGCTAATCCACATAAACCATGCTTTTAAACCATGTAACGGCATATAACAATGTAATCAATGAGTATAACAAATCCATGTTAAAATCCTAACATGATTCTACTCATTTACACATGCCACAACCACATTACAAGCATGACAACACATGTAAAGCATATATCAAATGCTAAAATATAAAAAGCAAGCACCGCTCTCTTATCCACAAGTCAGCCTATCACGAGTATAACAAAGGTACCCACCCACATACTTAGCGAGATAGAACTAACATGCATACATCCCAGTCCGTTCTATTACCAGTGTATAGCAAGAATCACCTATTCACATACCCACCAGAGCAATAGAACAAGCAAGCGTAAATACAGCCATACAACATTACTCCTACCACATATATAGTAAAGTAGAGTAATCCATCCAAGTGTTATCACATAACACATACCATACATCCACCACATGTATATCTAGAGCAATCAACTCAAATACATCGCAAGGTAGATCAAACATAAGCATGTTATCATACAAGTATCCCTGCTAATGATATCATCTGGGTCACACACCTCGACAATCATTCATGCAGGCAAACACATCCATAACATGCTGTCCATGCAACAAATTTATATAACATTCTCAACATTCCTATTACAGTGCATACCTAGAACACCCGTTCAATAGGCATGAACCTAGACAACACAAAAAAACCATGTATAGAATAACTAAGCATTCATAACCACCGCCAAAATAACAATACGCTACTTTTTTTTTTTGCTGAGCTGCGAGATATGCTGGCGTCTACATAACCCTAGGATGACGACTAACAACTACAATAGTATACTATACAAACCACATGGAACATACCGAGACATCCAATCAGAATTTACAAGCATATATATTATCAATCATGTAACACCTACATTTATATTATAATGATATTTCAAAGCATACTATCAACAAACGGACAGAACTCATGCTCACAATACCAACTTAGAGAGGATTAATCACAAACGGACAACCTAAGTTCAGTTGTTACAACGACCATTTACCGCGGTATATACTTAGCGTCAGGCGGTGCACAACACATCGCTAGGGTAAGAGTCAAGGGTAACACACCAAGTGCACGAAAACATGTCCCAAGCACCAACCAGATCCTTACTAAGAGTATTAATCCGGCGGTCATGTCCTAATTAAACTTTCCCCCCCTTTCCTAAAATAAGTTTAGAAAAGAAAAAAAAAAAAAACCAAAAATAAGAGGTTCCAAACTTTTACCCCCGCTCTCTCTACGACAGTGTATAGATAGACGCAGGCGCGCTCAACTACACAAAATAGTGCAAAGTATGTATCATGTTTACCAAACACACTTATGCCCACTAGAGTATAACTCAACCCTATCCTATACCTCACTCAGCAATGAAGAATAACAGCAACCATTTAATATAATAAGAAACTCAATGTGTCAACCAACAAACGAACATGTATCACATCTATCTAGATATCCAAACTAAACATGTTATAGTTATATGTTACCTCTACTATGGTATTATTCCAGCAAACATGCTATAACACCAATCCAAGTAGATATCCCGCCAATAACATGCTAGCAATCAATATAATGTTATACTAGTATACAAAATATATCAAGCACAACATATAAACAATACATCCAGGTGAGACCGTGGGATCACTCACCTGTCGTCTCGGTCCTACTGACCCGAGACCCGATGAACGGTGAAATCCCTCGGAACTAACCAAAATTGACCTCACCAACTCATTCCCGAAGTCGTGGCGACGCGGCGGAGCGATCGGGTTCGTTGGAGATCCTCGCCGGAGGCGGCTGGATGGCGGCAACGACGACGACAACGACTGAACGGCGGCGATCGGAAGAAGCGTCGGTAGCCAGCACCACAAACATGCTCGGGAAGGCGGTGGGGATCGTCGGCGGCGACTGTAGCGACGGCTGCACGAAGATCTAGGCACGGCCGAGAGAGGGGAGAGTTCCAGGCCAGGGAAACATCTCGAATCGGCAGCAGCGGCGCCCGCAACAACTCTGTCAGCGGCGGCCGAAACTAGGGTTCTACGACCGCGAGCTCGAAACGGAGAGAGAGATGGCAAGCAGCCGAGGAGGAGGAGAAACGCGACGGCAGCGCACGCACGCCGGCAAGACGGTCGGCGGCGATTGGCGGGCAGCGCGAATCGCAAGCGAGAGAGACATGTGAGAGAGAGACCGAGAGAATGAGAGAAAGATCGGGCGAGTGAAGGAGGGGCGCGGTCGGGCTCGAGCCAAATGGCTCGCCCACGCACCCGCATGCAGTTGGGCTCGGCCAGGCCAAGCAAACTTGCTCGGTCCGCCGAGTCCTGTCCAAACTAGGTCCAATCAGGTCCAAAACGCTTGATTTAAATCCAAATCAAATTTCGAATCAAACCAGCAACAAATCAAGCAACCAAGAATCAATCAAAACCCTCGATTGATCTAAAACTGACTCGATAATACCTAAACGAAGATCGGAACCTTACATATTATTTGACGCATAATATAGGTAACTTTATATACTGATATTTATATATGCTTGTAGACCTATTTATATAAATTAATTATTATTTTAATTAAATATTATATTTTATTTAATTTTAGTATTTTAGATATTTTATATTTTACAAAATTATTTAAATAAAATTTTAAATTCATATCAATTAATATTAATATTATATTCTTAGAATAAAAATAAATATTATATGGCACAATAAAAATTACGGATAATTCCATATCAGCCCCCTATTTTCGAAAGTCTTCCGGATCAGTCCGTGGAAACGCGTTTTTAGGGGCTGAAAATGCTCAAAATTAGTCCTTAAAAACGCATTTTTAGGGGCTGATCTGAATATTTCAAAATAAGGGGGGTTGATATGGAATTACCCCTAAAAATTATTTCATATGCCACCCCTATATAGCGGAGTCCGATTCGGCGAATTGTCCCAGATTCAGGAGAATTCCCGTTCAAGTAAAACAAAGTCCCGAAGAACAAAAACCTAGAATTCAAACGAGGGAGTGAGCAAGGGAGATTCGCATGATCAGCTGTAATGTCTCTAGGATACGCGGAGAAGCTCTCCTACAAAGAGGATGTGGGAACTGTAGGGATGCCGGAGATTTTCGATCCTCACCATGCCCTCAATAGCAAGGTCAATCACCCACTCTCTGAATAAAAGATTTAATTTCTAGGTTCTTTCTTGAAGGATGCCTGAACATATACCCGCGTTTTCTTGCAACACTTCGTGTCATGATCAACCCTTGGAACCTCTATTTGTAGTTTGCGTATTAGTCCTCCATTAGGAGATGATGATTTACAAGTCTGATTATATTTTTGGAAGAATATTTGGTTTAAGCACCTCCGCTTAAGCAGCAGTTGGGGAATATTACCAGATACGTCATGAATTTGGAGATCATATGTCAGATGAGCAAAAGAAGTGGTTGCTGTGTTATAGATGCTCTATTTCCCAAACTGCATCCTAAAATAGATTCCCCTCATTAAAAAATATTGTTTGCACATTTAGACAGAATTAAGAAGAGAGGGCATCTATATCGGAGAAGCTGTATGCTTGAACTAAGGCACAATTGTGATTAACATCCTACTATATGAACCATACTTGTTAGGATTGGTATTATAAGTTTTGAAGAGTTTTGACATAATTGGATGAATGAAACTGTTACAATGGAATTTTGATTATATCACGATGAATTCTATGTTCGTCATTTACATAGATACCAAGTACCATTTAAGGTACTATCTATTAATGAATATATCCCTGTTGCCTTTAGAACCAATATTGAGAAATTACTTTCTTGTTGAATGTTGTATGCGGTTCTGTTGTTTGTGAAATATCAGTATCTTTTTCATTTCTGATTTATCAAATTATCTTTGTTTTTGCAGATTGAAGAACTTGCTAAGTTAATAAAAGAGGTTTCCAGATCATTTATGAAAATGTTGAAGCATTTAATTGATACGCATAATTCGGCTGCATTCTTTCTCTTGGTTAGACATCTCTTTTTCATGATTGCAGAGCAAACATTTGGTCGCATTTACAGGGGCTGGGATATCAACCTCTTGCGGCATACCGGATTTTCGTGGACCTAAGGGAGTTTGGACACTTCAGGTAGATCTCATTGTTTATATAAAAGATGAGTGTGACAGCATGCATTAAAGAAACACCTTTTGAAATCCTCTTGTTTAAAAAGAACATTCTTCCGTTACATAGCTGGCACAAAGGGAGCATGATATTGCCTTTAGGCATTGACTGCTTGTTTATCATAGCTCTGAAGTTGTTGAATTCGTTGATTTAATAAACATACTCTATTCTATCTTAGACTAATAATTCTTCCAAAATAACTTATAGTTTTGGAATCATAATAATTCTTTACTAGCTTTATGGACCTTGTCTTCACCTTTCTTTAAACTGGTGTTCCAATTGTTTGTTTCTTATTAGCAAGGAATGGCGTTTGTGAATTTCTTTTTTTCTTTTTTGCAATATCTGTGATAATGCATACACCCACTGATTCTTTTTTGCAATATCTGTAATAATGCATAAAGCACTGAAATGAGTATGCTTTGAGCATGGGTAATAATAATAATGGAGCTTCTATTTAGAGTAGCCCATTGAAAAAGCAGCATATGAAGTAAAAAATGGTAAAGCTATGATCTGGCCCATATCTAAATAGCAATCCTGGTTCAGTTATTTTTTTTTCTTAATTAAAATTAGTGCCTATTTGCTTACCATAATGCTTACTTTTGGTACTCATGTTTTTAACAATATTTTTTTATATATTCTCTTTGATGGTTTGGAGTATTTACAAGATTAGTTTAGCCTAGGCTAAGTTATCTAGCTCTTGGGTTCCGTAGGTTCAAATATTTATTTGTTAACCTAATAGCACTTAAACAAACCAAAGGTAAGCCTTTTGATAGATGTGGTTCGATTAAGTTATCCCATTTTTTGCAAATGATTATCTCTTGGCCTATATCCTAAACATTGTCAGGGATTGCAATAAACTGTAATAAACTGAAAGTATTCTTAGATGCATTGCACTTTACTAGCTCATAACTTAAAGCATTTTTAGTTCATACCCATTTATTGCAATGGAAAACAATTGAACTTTACAGATAGTGTATTGAATTTGTTTTATCATGTAATTGGCAAGTAGTAGTTATTGTTCTTGAGGTTCCATGTATTTGCTAATATATTATCAAATATTTAATCATAGAACCACTAGTCTATTAGTGAAAGAAGAAACTGGTTGATATTCTTTACAAAAAGAATTATCGTAGTATACACCTTTCGCATGTAGCTGAAGGCTGCGTTGAACAAAAGGCTACCAGGTACTATAAGGCTCCCGCTTTTAGATGAAGGCTCTGGGAAGGGGTTAAGCAATTAGTACTTTTTCATCTCAAAGGATGAGATGAAAGATTAGTATATTTATTCATTCCCTTGTATTATTAAAGATGACTAGCTTAATATTAAGTTTGGGGTTAACTATTACAGTAAGATGTGGGGGGATGTTTAGGTCGAACTACCATATCAATAAAGTTTGTGATGTAGAAGAACCTCAACAATTTCAGAAATGATTCAAGGAATTAACAAAGGTGGTAGAACATGGCATGTTATGGTACAGGTATTAACTTCAATTTTCATCTTAATCAACCTTACATTATATAATTTGCAACCTGATGCTGAAACTTGATAAATTTTGTCACTTCACGTTTGATAGTCGGTACTATAGTTATTTTGCTCTTGAAATTGGGGAACAACATTTAAAGTTATTGAAAATTTTGGAAGCAATTGAAATGTGCTTAAAGACTTCATTGGAGTAGCAATTTGTCTATATCTACTTGCTAAATGATATTGTATGTTCACTGCAAAATGTGATTGTTTCTACATGGATTTCATACCGAGTCTCGAACATGCTCCGCAATTCCATTGATCATGCCGATCATGCTCGCATCATTCCCTTTCTCTTGAAAATGATTTTTCCTCAAATCTGTACTTGCAACAAAACAGATTAAGTTAGTATCATCGAACTGTATGTCCAAAAAGGCTAAAACTACATTGATAAGGAACACACGAGAGATTAAGACCACCTATATTTATGCAACATCTTGGGAGATGTCTATGTTTTAATTCAACATTGTTATTGTTACTTGGACAAACATTTCTTCATCTTATTCGTACCTTTAGGGCCTGTTTACTTAGAGAGGAAAGTGAGAAAGTTGAAAAGTCAGTTTTCTTGTTTATTTTAAAAAGAAAGTGAAAAATATTGAGTTGGAAAGTTATAGTCCTTGTTTATTTTAAATAGAAAAGTGAGAAATTGAAACTGACTTTCCTTTCACTTTCCATCTCTATGTAATTTTTATGTTTTTCACTTTCTCATTAAAAGTTAGGAAGTGAGAGTCATTAGCATTTAGTGATGACTATTAATAATTATTATTTCTAAAATAATTAAATATTAATATATTTATAAATAAATTAATATATTTTATAACTAGTAAATGTTATAAATTATCTTATAGATATAAAATAATTAAAAATTTATTATTTTTAATAAATAATTAAAAAATAATTTATGAATTAATATTTTTAATAATAATTAAAAAATAATTACTATTTTATTTATTAATTAAAACATTATTATTTAGTTTATTGAGTAATTTTATTTATTTATATTTTAAGAAAATAGTAATAAATTTATTAAAGAATATAAATTTATTATTTTTAATTATTTATTAAAAATAATAAATTTTTAATTATTTTATATCTATAAGATAATTTATAACATTTACTAGTTATAAAATATATTAATTTGTTTATAAATATATTAATATTTAATTATTTTAGAAATAATAATTATTAATAGTAATCACTAAATGCTAAATGCTAATTAATAAATAAAATAGTAATTATTTTTTAATTATTATTAAAAATATTAATTCATAAATTATTTTTTAATTATTATTAAGGAGTATTTTTTAGTTATTATTAAAAAATTTTTTTTATTAAAAATTATTTTTTTATAAATACAAAATTTTACTTCCTTTCCATTTTACAATACAAAGTAAACAAAAAAAGTCAAATCTAATTTCTTACCACTTTTCCATCACTTTTTATCTTACTACTTTCTTTTTACTTTCTACCTTACCACTTTCCTTTCACTTTCCACTCTACTATTTTCTTTCCACTTTCCACTCAAAGTAAACAGCCCTTTGCGAGTGAAAAGATGAGTTGATGGCAGTAATAAAAATCAGAAGTGCGAGCTCTTTGTATGACATGACTTGGGTGGAACTTGTTGCTCATAATTATGCTGTAGGTCTTGCAACATATTTAATATGTCCTCGAACTTTGTACTATTCTATTCATGATTAAAATTTTATCTTTTTATGCTGTAGCGTGAAGGCCAAGGTGTTCCTGAAGCATCATTGCCATTTCATCGTGCAATGCCAAGTCTAACTCATATGGCTTTGGTTGAATTGGAGCGAGTCGGTATGTTGAAATTTGTTATCAGCCAGGTATGCTGAAGTACGGATTTGGTTCTGCACTACTGGAGGTTTACATACCTTTCTTTTTCTTTTGTTAACAAATCTTAAAATAACATAAAAGGATTCATCTAATATATGTCTGTCCCTTTTCCAACTTGCTGGTGCACCAAATTGTCTAGTTATGTTCTTACTCTGTTTCTTACCATATGAATGTTGACAGCACTCGGGAATTCCTTTTTTTCAGAATGTTGATAGTCTTCATCTTCGGTCTGGAATTCCAAGGGGAAAACTTTCTGAATTGCATGGGAATTCCTTCAGAGAATTATGCCCTTTGTGTGGTTCAGAGTACGTGTTTGTAACGTCTGATGAAATAATACAATGTTTTTGGTATTTTGTAATCAACCATTTTTATCAAATTTTGGTTTATAATTTTCAAAAAAAAAAAAAAAAAATGTAAATGTCTTTTAAAGGCAAATTTGAATTAATTGTAGTTTGTTAATGATGCTTTCTTGCGAAAGATATATTCGAGATTTTGAGGTTGAAACTATTGGACTGAAAGAAACATCGAGACGTTGTTCTGATGTGAACTGTGGAGCAAAACTAAAGGACACGGTGCTTGACTGGGAGGTATGGTTGTCTTGTTTTTATTGTGTTGTCAGTTTGTATCTGTAACACTTCTCTAATCTCCCCAAACTGCTGCTCACAAGCATGTCTCTTTAGATAATTCCTCTTCGTGCTTATGTTTGACATATTAATCTATAGTATGTGCACGCACATGTGTCTGAAATCTGAATATAGTTTTTTTAAGTACATATTCCAGTCTAGTCTTAGAACTACCTGTGAGAATCTATAATATGCTGAAAGGAAGATTATGGTTAGTATCATATTGCGGTCAATTCCATGCTTGATTGATTCCCTTTCTAAGTTTGCATCGTTTTACTTTTCCCTATCTACTCTGCAAGCGATTCTCTATCACTTCCCCTTCTAATAGTTTCCCTGCTTATTTCATTTGCTTGTGTTCATGGTTTCCATTTGGTCTTCAATTGCATCTATGTTACCAGATACGAGACAAATATGCACTGATATGTAAGTTTGGGATGATACATATTACTTGTTTTATGCAGAATTTTACCGTAAAATTTTGATGTTAGTATGTATTGGCGATGCCATTAGGTTGAGCATAGAATTGTAATTACCTGTTTAAGGATCTTTAAGTTTTAATACTTATTTGGAGACTTGGTCTGACTATGGCTAACCCAAGTGGGACCTGTTTCTAATCCTCAGCAGGTTGATCCAGACTAATTAATCAAATGAAGTAGGGCCAACATAAGTTGTGTAATTGAGTTAAACATGCTTTGCAAGGACACGATGAACTTAAGTTCGTTAGATGCAGATGCAAAGACTAGGACTGTAGTTGGATTTTAGTTATCCAAGCTATATGTTATTTGTAAGAATGAATGCCTTAGGAACCACTCTTTTTTATCATATAGTTTGTATTAATTTGTTTTCTCCAAGTAGTGCAGTTTGTTTGTATTAATATGGCTTGCTATGATCTATGTGAACAAAATACATACATTGGCTCACATGATTTGCATGCACTGAGTGTTTTCTGTTAGTAAATGCAGTTAGGACAAGTGGTATGTCCACGATGAGGATGATTTACGTGCTCGTGCGCCCAGATAAATGTCTATATGTTTGGGTATCGTGCTCATTCTTTTACACCGTATGTAACCTATCACATCTATTGCATGTATGATTGAAAATGGCTAAATTGGTGTACGTTACGTGGGTGTAAGATGTACGATAAAAGGATAGATGATAGGGACGGAAAACTTGATTTTAACTTGTTGAGCAAAAGCATCTGTATAGTTTGTTATGACGTCACTCCCCCTTGCTGCCAAAAGCATCAGGTAAGCTCTGAATGTGCCTAGGGTAATTATCAGGGAGTCAGTTGAGCGAAATTCCCAACTTATTTTTTTGTTAAATTAGTTGCTTGCTCCCTGGCAGTCTTTTTTTTTTTATTTTTTTTTGGGTTTGTGTGGTTATTGTCATTTGAATTATACTCATATGCAAATTTATACTAATCTTATAGGATGCTTTGCCACCCAAGGAGATGGATCTTGCTGAGAAGCATTGTAGAGAGGCTGATGTGGTGCTATGTTTGGGGACTAGGTAACATTCAGTTAATCAACGTGACAGATAATTAGGAATTATGGTTGGCAAATCGAGCATTTGGAAAACTGGAGTACGTTTTTGTAACGAACCTCAACTAAGCGAGTTGCATTTGACATCCCATACTTCCTGTACAGTTTACAGATAACTCCTGCGTGCAACTTGCCTCTGAGATCACTTCATGGTGGCGGAAAGATTGTAATAGTGAATCTGCAGGTGCTTCATTTGTCCACCTTACTTCTTCATATTTTTCATCGATAGTGTTGGTGATGTCTATTTTGTGCACTAGCTATTTGCCTTTGTTGAATGATTCCACTCATGCTTTTAGATGCGAGAATTTAAAATCTAAAGTTGTAACTTCGAAAAACTGTTCAAAAGCTATTTAGGTAGGTTTGTCTGTTTCTTTTGTCCTTTGTTGGTTTTAACACTTTTGGCTGCATTTGTTTTAGCTCTAGAGAATAGTTTTTGTCTGATTGTTTGACTTTTATGGAGTTCACACTACTACCATCTATCCTAGCAGTTAACATGTGATTATGTTTTAAGTCTTGATTACTTACTTGAAGATGGTCTTTTATGATGGTGTACCTTTAGGTTTTAAGCAAGTTTTTCAGTGCTGTGCCGAGTTGAGTTTTGGTAAATCCGAAACTCAAGACGTGCCGATCATGCCGTTAAAATATTAAGATCATTTAAGGAATAATAAAAAAGATTAATGAAACGCTAAATCAAAAGACATAATTAAATAGCAAAAGATTTTGATTTTGATTTAAAATATGTGCTTTCCATTTTTTTGAAACCTCTTCAATGAAACAAGGACCTTTCCTCTTTCTCTGAGTGTGCTTCTTTGTTTAAGGGACTTAAATAAAAAGGTATCAATTCCTGTACATGTAGGTGAATATGTTCATTTGCCAATACAATATACATATACATATACCACTTGCTTGGAACTTGTGCACTTAGTGGGACTTCTTTAAGAAATCTCTGTTACTTGTGTATATGCAGCAAACACCAAAGGATAAGAAAGCTAGACTGGTCATCCATGGCCTAGTAGATGAGGTAATTTTTTACCATTCATCTAGAGGGTTGGGCATCTTATTATTTATTTATTTGTTTTTGTAGCACATCAACTTCCTACCAAACCTTTCTGAGAGTTAACCTTAGCTTCATGCAATTTAGATTATTGTAATGGAGAATGTTGTGATGTTTGTCTATTATCTGCGTTACTATTAACATGAGTAAATTACAATTTTTGTTTAACAAGCTTCTCAAGTAATGCATGTAAAGCTTTATGTATTTGGTTATGTACTTAGGTGTGTACCACCACCTTGACTAGTTAACCATCATTTTTGTTGTTTGCTAGAGCTTAAGTTGGGACTTGAGCAATTCTAGGCGGATCAAAATTTGGGTTTAAATGTTTGTAAGTTTGTAACTATCTAATGCTTGGAATTTGGGTTAACTTTTGTCGTTATGCTAAGTAAGCCATAGTATTGTGCCATATGTTCTCTCCTACTCCTATCTCTGTATTTTATTTTCCTTCTTTCGAGAACTTTCTCGTACTCGTACTATAAAAAATTTAGCATGCTGAAATTGTGCAATCAAGCTTTCTGCAATTATGCCATGAAGATTAGCCCTGTTTGTTTTGCCTTGTGTATCGCTGTATCTTGAATACAGATGCAAGTTTTTGGTTTGTTGGCAATGAGTCCAACATGACAGTTATTTGGACTTTGGACACCTTCTTAACATATATGCAGATTTTTGTGTCCATTGTGTTTGACACTCCCAAACACTTGAAAATAATCTTGGGTCACAACAGAAAATTTGAGTCTAAGAGAGAAAGAATGACTTCATTTATGCATAAACAGAGATCTGAAATTTTAAGGTTATATTACAGGGTCAAGCTGCATTGGTATATGCTTTCTATTGCTTGTTACTTGAGTAGTTTTTTAATAATTAGTTTGCATGCTTGTGCATTCAATATGTGCAACTCATTTTATAATGTCTGCAAATCCGTTTTAAATGTAGTACAAAGTTTTTAGGGTACATTAAATGTAGTGCATACATGTAAAAGTGCCTTTGTCTTTTGTATCGTCTTGTTTTGTGGCGTATAGCATTCTCCGTATGTTCTTACCAGTCGAGCGTGAGATTGATAAAAAAGAAAGGTGGTTTGGTTGGTAGTTGGACGAAAGGCGCTCACTTGGAAGAGGGAATGCAAATGCATAACCAGGAGTTATTGAGTCCCAGAATCAAGAAACTTATACCTATGTCTTGGTTTTGCTCATCCAAGACTCAGATAAATTAATTCAGCCAACTTTCTTTTGGATTCCCTAATGTTTTCTATTCATTGAAGGGTTATTTTCCAATGTAGGTAGATCATAACTCCTTTAACCGTATGTTTTATGTTGGAAATCAATAAGATTTTGCAGTTGTGCATTTGTTTTTTGAAGTTGTTTGATTTGCGTTAGTTTTTTTTTTTTTTTTTTTTTTTAAATTTACTTTAATGGGTTTCCTAAGCAATTTTGTTTCGTTGGAAAATCTGTCAACAAGCTGACCAATCTTTAATTAACAATACATTCATCGTCTTAACTGGTGCCACTTGATATCCCAAGACCATTAGAACATGTTATGTAACATGTGCCGATATTAGCTTGTATGATTTGATATACTGATATTTCCGTGAATTGCTTATAACTTCTTCATTTGCATCTTATATTCCTAGTATTTTGTTTCTTTGATGCAGTAGCATCTTATGATTTTAGAATCTTATATTTCCTACATAGGTCATGTCTGGTGTTATGCACCTTCTTAACTTGAAGATCCCTCCTTTTGTGCGGATTGATCTTATCCAAATTAAGCTTTCACACTCTCCAAGAAGTAAGTTCCTAATTGGTTTATCTACTTTTTATCTGTTTGTTTAATACTTGTACATATATGTAAATGAAACTACACTTGTTTTTGGATAGGCTTTCATTAACCTATTAAAATCAGGTTATAATGATAGAACGGTGATTTTCTTTCCTGTAGGAAATTTGTATGATTTAAACTTAGAGATACACAGGTGATTGGTCTAAAAGCTTTCTGAAATATTATGCTTGACACAAGCTACATGCTACAGCGAGTCTTAATTGATTGTTGCATGATGCCCGATCCTTTAACGGGTTGCGTTCGCATGTCGCGTCCTGCAGCAACGCAACGAGTTAGGTCGCCTCGCGCGCAGCAACAACGAGTGAGGTTGTGCCTGTGCGCAAAGTAACTCGGTCAGGTTGTCGCGCTCATGCGCTTATGCACTCTCTTTTTTTTTGTTTTTTTATTTCACTTTTTATTTTGAGTTCATTTTTATTCTTGTTTTTAAATTGTAAATTACTGTAATTTTTCAAGGATTGAATAGATTTGAATGCTTTGGATTTTATAGGTAGTTAGGTATCTTATTTCACTCACATCAATACTCTACTTAATAGTGGTTTATTTACTATGTATTTTGACACGTAATTGAGACTTTTGTCTCATATTTTTTTCTTTTATAGATCTTTTTATTATTAATTATTGCCTTTTTATAATTTATAAAGGTATTTTAAAAATATAAAAATTCTATGGATCGGCACGGCATGATTGGCATGTCTCGAGTTTGAGATTTATCGAAACTTGGCTCAGCACGGCATGGAAAACCTTGCTTTTATTAATTGACTCCCAGAAGGTCAGCAACTCATCTTGGCTTATCCTATTGGTCATAGTTGCACAAAGGGGATGCAAGTGCGACACCGAGTTAGTGAGTAACGTTAGGAAATCTTTAGGTTGGGAATGACAAGAAAGTGAGTAGATAATACACACACACGCATTGATTTAAACATTAAAAAGATTATAACTTCGCTTTGGCAGATAGCTCTTCATGCGCAAAGCGATTCCCATGACCACATAGTTGTATTTTTTATTAGGGATCATTAACTTAATACACACGAGGCACATGACCATTGTGGAGCATGTGCGTGATCGCCTTCGTGGTTTGTCCTAGCGGAAGAAAAGAGGAAGAAGACTGCTGAGTACTTATGTAGCAAAATAGGATGGAGATTAGACCTCTGCGTTGAACTGTGATTCTGTTAAAGATGGCATAAACCTGGGAGTGCTGAATCACGTTTCAAAGGAGGATTTGTAGCGTTATTCGAAGGTTCCCACAAGTAAGGTTGATCCTATTGTCATTTCATGACTTTTTTGTTTTGTTTCTCAAAAAGGTGTTTTTTGTGTTAACATAAAGCTGTCGACAACATGAAGTTTACGAACAATTAGTCCAGTCTCAATAGGAGAGGTACCTTCTCAAGGCTAGAACATGATCGTAGCTCGGGGTCCATAACCAGATGATTAGCTCTAGTTAAGGCAGTTTATTTAGGCAGGTATTCTCATAAAGTTGTGTCATAACATTTCTCTTATTAACAGAGCAACAATGTCATGATCCTAGAGTGGTTATGAGATCTCATTGATCATCCATCCTCCTTATCTCGGGTTATTGCCTGTTTTGCCTATTAAAATCTTGATATGGTTAAGCAGCTGAATTGTTGAGCTATTAAAAAGCCTTCTATATTGTTTGTGAACATGCTCTTTCACATTGTTGGATTCAGCGCAAACCTTCACCATCGAAGTGCTAAATGCTTTGTTTCTTTTTTTTTGGTCTTTGTTGTTAAATTCAGAATGATGGATAGACTCTAGGGAAAGATTTCGAGCACTAGAAGATATTTGAGTACACTGGAAGATATTTCAAATTGCAAAATAGTGTGTAAGGAAAAGTAAATGCGATGCTGACATTGATTAAAAATTAGTTCCTTTTTAATCAAATGCGGAGCCGAGGCCATTTTAGCTTCAAAATTCAACGAGGTGGACTAAAATTCGAATTTGTCATACATCCAAGGTGATTGATTAATTTTGCAAATCTCAAGGACAAGACCTAATTGAATATTCCTCTAAAATTTTAGGGATCAAGTCGGCTTTCAACTCTTTTATGTTGTTTTGTATATTAAGATTGCTTTCTCATCTCAGAGACTATCACTGTCACTATGGAGTTAAATAAATGAATGCAAATTTCTTTATCCACCTCTATATTCCAAAAATAAATAATATCAATATGTGGCATAGTGCTGCCTCTTAGTGTGTGCCACCACAACTTATTGCGTTCAATTTCTCAATCCAAAATCCTGACTCAACTGAATTGGACAGGTGCCATGGTCTTTTGGTTGCTCTTACACTATAAGAGAATTGCTCCGTGATTATTTAACTTTTTAATAAATAAATAGAATCATGCTCTCTTCTTATACTTTGTTTCGTTTTGCCCCATGTTTTCGTCAAGGTTTAAGGTGCCGATTCTTAGGGATCTGTCACAGAGAGATGGTCGGAAAACGGCTGTTTCGCTTGTCTCGCTTGTGCCGACCGTCGCCATGGATGAAGTACACCGACCATTTCAGTGTTCCAAAAATTTTTTATTTAAAAAAAGAAAAAACGCTACGTAACCGTCCAAATCCAGGCGTATCATTATATTTATACTTGAGATAGATAGGTTTATTTTTTATGGCCGAATGGCATATGAAATTGATTTGAATACTTTGAATTTTACAGATCACTTCTATCAGCTATATTGACACTATATATAGCAGTGATTTATATACTATGTACTTTTAATAGGTAATTAAGAATTCTACGGATCGACACGGTCGACAGGCACAATCGGCAAGCTCGGCACATCTCGAGTTTGGAATTTACCGAAACGTGGGACAAGACGGCACCATAAATCTTGGTTTTCGTGGGTGTAAAATGCCACCAACTATAACATTGACCAATTTGCACACTCGGTTTTGCTATTGTGTCGTTTCTTGTGTCTATTATTTTCCTTTGTATGTTTTTGTAATGGAAGCTGGCATATTAATAAACGCCTTATTTATCTTTTCATTGTTTGCTACCGTACGATAACTATGCGAGTGCTAGGAACATTCATAGACCAAAGCATGGGTTGGGAAAGGATATAATGACCGCATTGTCTTCTTGAATAACCCCAGTCATCCTTTGTTAAACTCATGATGCTTTAATTTATGGAGCATTTGCTTACTTTGACCTACAGAGAAAACATATGTGAAATGGATTCTTCGTATTTCTAGCGTACATGGACCAAGGGCACCGTTGCCATTTCTTGAGTCAGTTGAGGTAGTCCTTCAGCTGTCCTTTCTAATATAAATGATTTGGAAGTTGGTATTTTCCTAATACTTCTAATACATTTGAGGCTGGTTTGTTGGTTTTTTGTCTATTATCATTTTTACCTGACCCTTGCTGAAATTCCTTTAATATTTCTCATCAAAACGTTATCATTTAGACATGATGCTCATTTTGTTAATATATTCCTTTCCTTTTAGATCACTATATAAGCACTTGATGTAGCTTTCCTAAAATACTGTTAGTTACTCTTCTGAATGTTTATATTTATTTATGATATTTATTTTGTTAATGAAGTTTCTTTATCCATGAGACACTATTTACACTTCATTTATAGCTTTCTCAAGTTATATGCAAACATTTGTTGAATGTTTCTTAAGGTAATCAAGAATATAATTTACCATTAGTTTTTTCCAATTCTTTGCATGCTTGTGCTTAAAAGGCTAAAAAGTGGAAGCATGCAAACCCTTACAGGAAAAGATGGCTATCTGATTTCGGAATGTTTCACTACCTAGAGTAGGATGATTTGGCAGCATCTCTCCAGACCCTTTTATCACTAGTTTTTAATAGCATCCATCTGTTTCTCTGCAACCTTGAGCTGTAAATCTTTCATCAATTAGCATAAGGAGATCATACTTAGTGCCTTGCCAAGGTCCTCCAATACCCAATCTTCCTTCACCCCTCACCTTGGTCTCTACCAAGTACCAACTAGAGCCATGTACAACCTGTGTTCCCTCAAGTACCAACTAGAGCCATGTCCAACCCATGTTTTGTCAAGTTCCAACTAGAGCCATGTCCAACCCATGTTCCATCAAGTTCCAACTAGAGCCATGTACAACCCATGTTCCATCAAGTAACAACTAGAGCCATGTCCAACCCATGTTTCATCGACTAGAGAATACTTACTATCTTTGCAAGGTCTTCCAGTCCCAGACCTTCACTCAGCCTTCATTTTGATCTTTACCAAGTACCAACTAGAGCCATGTGCAATCCATGTTCCGTGAAGAGCCATGTGCAACCCATGTTCCATCAAGGTAATCAAGAATAAAACTTAGCATTATTTTTTTCAATTCTGGTATGCTTGTGCTTAAAAGGCTAAAAAGTAGAACCATGCAAAATCCCTGCATTAAGAGATGGCTACCTGATTTCGGAATTTTTCACTACCTAGTGTAGGATGATTTGACGGCGTCTACATACCTCCTATCACTAGTTTCTAATAGGATCCATCTGTTTCTCTGCAACCTTGGGTTGTAAATATTTTCTAATGTTCATACTGACCTTCGTTGTCGTACATGCACATTGATCACTATCTTAACCTAGCTAAGAACAAAGTTATTGAAGAACAATTGTCCAGTTACATAAGATCCTTTAGGTTGTATTTAAATTATCCATGATCTTAGCAAGTTCTTATATTTGTAATTTTTATCTTTTGTTTGTAGACGTTTGGTATTTTCTTCCATGTTGGAGAGTCCTTATAATCCAAAAATTTAGAGAATTACATCCAAAATTCTGAGGGAAGCCTTAAATTGACCAAAACTCAATGTGTATATCAACCTAAACTCGCGGTTGTCCAAAAAAATATATAATTTTCATTCTTGCAATTTGGTCAATCAATATTGCCACTGTTTCTAGTATGGCGAATGCTCTTCGCAATCCAAATTCATGTAGTACTAATATATTAGTAACATCTGAGTCGCAAGTTTGATTATAGGCCTTTTTTTTTTAGGTTTCAGTAGTACAACAGATTCTTATGGGCCGAATTGTGGTTGCGTATCAAATATTCAAATGATTCGGATGCATGGATCATTTATTCACCTTCAACTACTTTATGGTTTCCCTCCTGGATATATATACCCTCCAACAACCACCTCCTTATCATAATAGATCTTTGGATGTACCTTACCCTAATTAAAAGTTCCCCCAACAACCTCCAACTGCTTTATTATCCATTAATGGTTGTCAATAGCCGAAATGGCTGCCGTCATAAATTTTCATCAAAACTTGGTTCAGATTCATCCAAGAAGCAAAGTGATTTGGCTTGGGTTGAGGAGTAGGTATTCGAGTAGATAGGACTCCAAAGGTGGTATTAGAGAGACTGCTACAAGAGAGAACAGAAGTACATGTGAAGAAACCCCACGTCTTGTAAGCATTGGGGACTGCGGAGATTTAAACTACTGCTGCAAGGAATACTAGGCCCTAGCCCTTCTTTGTTTTGAGGACAACCTTTAGGTCTTTACTCTTTATAGCCTCTTTTGCCTTATTCTTTTACAAAATGAGTGTGGCTCGCAGATGAGGGGGTCGGCCTTTTAGGCCTATGCCATTCTGGGTGACGATGAATATTACAAGCGGAAGAGTTTGTTTATATAGCTTTTTAGGGTCCCAAGGTCGAAATCAAGATGTTGAAACAAACTTGGTCCACGAGCTGGACTATTGGTAGCCGGTTCTTTCGTTCAGTCTTTCTTGAATTATATGAGGAGTTGATTTGTTTTCTTTCCTTCCACAAAAAAAAAAAAGAAAAAAAAAAGAAGGAATTTTAGCTCCAAGCCTGAAGGTGGGTTGTGGGTGGGAAGGTGTTGTTTACCGTGATGCTGATGTCGTGATGATGGAATAACATGTAGTTAGGCATGATTGGTAAAATAGATGCAGCAGTTTGAGGAGATGTACGTGGTGGTCACTCCGATGACAAAGAATACCACATAGGGTGACATTAGAGGTTGCCGCCATGATGAGGATGGTTGGATGGTTTGTGGATTTACCTATTTTCTTGGTATGGTGTTTGGCGGCAGAGATGGCTAGTGGTGGAAGTAAAGGTAATCTGTAGTAGTAGTGGATGGTGGTTGTAGTAGGTGGTTAAGGGTGGCAAACGAATGTCTGTTATTTGCCAGTAGTAATACGGTTGTCGCTGGCAGCAATAAATAATATTGGTAAGTCATCATGGGTGGTGATGGAGGACAATGGTTGTGAGCTTTTTGGCGTGACAATGTTGGATGATGGTATTCCGCTAATGGAGATGATGTGGTTCTTTAGTTGCGACAAGGATGAGTTGATGACCACAGTGTAGGAATACTAACAGTGAGGGTTGAAGGGCATAAGATACTTTCCTTGCAGGTAAGATG
Source organism: Xerophyta viscosa (assembly GCA_002076135.1). Lineage (NCBI taxonomy): Eukaryota > Viridiplantae > Streptophyta > Magnoliopsida > Pandanales > Velloziaceae > Xerophyta > Xerophyta viscosa. Next base: position 76,538 of record MJHO01000258.1, read on the forward strand.
TGATGATATGAGGGTTGCCCTTGATGTGTATGCTTTGTAGGAGAATAGAACTGCATACTTCATTCACAGATATCTGCCTCTTATAGCTCGAGTAAGATCAAATATTGGTAGTAATAGGAATCTAGCAGTTTTGGATCCTATAATTTAGTAGGAAATATTATCTTAACACTTCTGCTTTAGTTGGAGCATATATATTTAATACTTAATATGCTCAGCTTATTGCACTAGTACAAGAAACGACTGTTATTTAGAGGTTTAGATAAACATATTACCTTAGAACATGTGTAGAAAGTGTAAATTGTCTGGCTCTTAACATCTTGGTGCGCAATATGTGATTGCTACTTGATTGTTGTAGCGCATACTGCTATGATTCTAATAGGTGATGTCAAAATCAACTATGATGGATTTTAGCTACATCATCTATCAAATAGTATTAGTTATTTTTTTAGCCTTAGCATCAATCTAGCAACCACGATCTGCATTTATGTTTCCATATAACAAGATAAAACCACTGTAAGGGCACTAACCAGTATTGGACTTCCATATTCTGTATGTGTAGAAAGCCTCAATTTCTAAGTGTCCATGTCAATTGTGTAGAAGGGCTTTTCATGGAGCGCCTTTAATGTGCCTTAAATATGCAAAGCAATTTTAAACTGTTATTTCTTTAGGCATAAACTGACTGATCATATGCATAGGAGATATTGGTTTCGTTACTGTCAAATGGATGAACTTCCCACTTAGTCGCCTGCATTTACAAAGCACAAGTTGGTAGTCTGATCCATAGGTGCATCAACTAAGTTGGATCCCAGTAGGTATGCTTCCTTGAGATATGTAGCATATTTTGTTTGAGATATTTCCACTATATTTGCATCTCACAATGCTATGCCAACATAGTAACGAGGTTATCCCATGTCAGTCACAGTTTGCTGTTTGAGATAATGCTTAAAATTGTAAATAACTATACTATTAGCCAAAGAGAAGGATGCAATAGACTTACATAAACACCTAAAAGTTCCTGATGGTCAACGAATGAAGACAAAGTGATCTGCATGACTCCTAGACAAGGCACTAGCTTCTAGTCACAATGTAGTGCTTCTTGGTAGGCTCTAGGTATAGAAAAAAAGACAAAGATAAGAGTCATAAGACAAAGTGTTCAAAGGAAGACCTGAGAGGATTAAATGAAACAAGATTGGAGATAGATAAGGTGTACATAAACGAGTACACTTTTGGAGGACATTTGGAATATCAAAAGATTAGATACATGGACTGAAGTCGGGTGAGCATTAGTAGAGGGAGAGCTTAAGAGTCTTCTTGGCTGATAAGTGACAGTGTACAACCTACAAGGGGCAAGTATTGACAAAAGGGGCTGCATTGGATGCATCAATTAAACTCAAGTGGGTTAGTAATTGGACGGTAAGGTTGGGGTCAAGGCAGAATGGTAGAATCAACACCAAGAATCACCACTAGAGAAGATACTTTTTTTGAGGAAAGAAAAGAATATTGTCAAGAAAAGGTCACTCAAAAGAACTAGAGTTTCACGAGAAAACAGATACACATCGATATTTTTTCCTAATGTAGAGTAACCAAGCAAATGCATTTAATAGCCCTAGATGAAAATTTCCAGTTTCAGCTATTAGGTAGGACAAATTATGTCGAAACATCTTTTCCACATTTTCGGATATTAAGCACATCTAATTTTCATGGATGATTGAAGATGCACAATTATATCTTAGAACACAATATATACTCCTTTTGTTGTAACTTATGTTATAACTGTATTATGCATTGTTCTTTTTGGAGCGTTCACACAGAATGCTTGCTTGTGGGTTAGGTTTCATTTCCCGAGAGACCAGATATGAAGACTGCCTTGCTGAAGAAGCACCCATTTTGTTTGAAAAGGTATACAATTAAGTTTACAGTGCCATTTCATTCTTTTGATGGACTCTTTTGATAATTCTCTGCACTTCAGGGAGACATTAAGGAAGCGGGTATTTAAGGTTGTCTTAAAGTTCAACTTTAGTGAAGGCTGTGGTTGCCCGTGCACTGAGATCGAGTGGCTCATGGACTTTCAGGTGAAAATATAAAATCTATAACCTGTTGTTTTACTAAGAGCGATATTGATAATTCCATTAGAAGCATAAACTTTCGTTACTATGTCCAATCCTTCAGTCTCTATGAAGATTTCTGACTTCTATTGTCACTGATGCTCATGATTCACCTTCATAATGTTTACGCTTTTTCTTCATTCTTGCTTTATTTTTCTTATGGTATAATAAAACGTTTAGGATATGATTAGGTAAATACCTATAAATAGTTATGGTTCTGATATTAACTGAGATAGGTGAAGTTGAGCAAGAGGAGAGGAGAGAAGGCAGAGTCCAGTGGAAGAGGTGAGAGCGCAAGAGAGCACGCTTGCTAGTGCATCACAAGGTATAAATAGGATTCTACCTATCAAATCTCCTAATATTACAACCACATATTATTGCTAAAATATGGAAGCTAATCCTATGCTGGCCGCCTATTTGAGTGAAGCTGAAACTCTGTTGCGGCAACGCTTTTTGTGGAACTCAAAACTCTTAGGCGGTTGGGCCTCTTGGCCGCATGGGGCTCTGCTGATGGCTTTGGGCGGCTGGGACTCTTGCGCCTTGGCCGTGCCTAAGTTGGGTGCCTGTTAGCCCAGTCCATGGTGGTCTGGATCCTTGGTGCATGGGATGCTGTTATTCCCTCCTCCAATGAGAATGACCTTGTCGTCAAAGGTCAAAAGTCCGCTATAGAAGATCAAGGTTCTCCGGCGTAGTTTCAAATGGTGGTAATTCGTCCCGTCCCATGAGTATTTCCTCCTTACAACGGCCTTTGGTAGTGATGGTGCAGCGGCAAAGCAACTGAGCTAGCATTTAGGGAATGCCCCATCCGCCTAAAAGGAGGCAAGGTGCGGGTGGCTGCTGAACTGAATGTCGTCCTTTAGTTGGGAGGTGTGAAAGACGTCATGTGTCGTTGTCCTTGTCGGAATGTCCAGCTGATATACGACCTTGCCCACCTCTTAATGATTTCAAAGGCACATAATACTTGTGGCATAGCTTGCGAAAGCGGCAGTTTGCTAGGGATCCCTATCGGTATAGCTGAGGGTTCAAGTGGACTCTCGATCTGCCACTTTGAAATTCTCTGTCCGCCTAGACCTTCATTCCGTTTTGAGCTTAATGTAGGTATACCCGAAGTTTGCGAATGATGTCGTCTAGCGGTCGTAGATGGCAACTCACAACATCGATGGCCGTAGTCCCATCTTGATACGAGATTGTAGGCAGTGGGGACAACCGTAGACCAGTACAAAAGAAGTGCTTCGAGCCGATGAGTGGCATCTAGTATTGTAATGATATGCTGTCCAATGCAACCAGTGGGACCAAGTCTTCGATTGCTCCCTGCAAAAGCAGCGTAAGTATGTCCCAAGGCAGTGGGTTACCACATCGCACTCTGCAAGTGATAAAGTTGCAGGTGCAGAGGGATGTCTACTAGAATGGGACAACTCCTTCCAAAAAAAGCTCATGAAGATGAGATCGCGATCGCTCATTATTGACGAGGGAATCTCGTGCAGACGTACAATTTCTTGAGCGAAAATCTCTATAATAGAGCAAGCAGTGTATGGATGGCGGAGGGATATAAAGTGGGAATAATCGGAGAGTCGGTTCACAACCACATTGTTTTTCTCCTGTTGCATAATGGTCGTCCGTCGATGAAGTCCATGGTGATATCTTGCCAAACCAAGTTGGGAGCTACAACGAACCAACTGGCTTCATCGCCTCTGCCTTGGCCTTCTAACATGTGTCTCAACTTACAATGTAGTCGGGCACGTTGATGTGATTTTAGCAAGCGCACTAAATCGTATCGAGTAATAATGTTGATTTGAGTCCGATATTTGTTCCCTCGAGGATTGAATTTATCGAGTACCGATCTTAGTTTAATCATGATTTTATTTAACAAAGAAATTGAATGTATAGTAATTATAATTTAAATCTATCAAATTCTCCAAAAGTTAAGGTACACAATTTATAGTCGCTACGACAATCTAAATTCTTTTATCTAGCATCCAAAAACAACGTTGATTTAATTTCCAGCAGGTCCTCTTTATTATTTAATACTCTCTCGAGATATATTAAAACTATTTCTCTCATATCTACCTATTATATCTCTATGCAGGTTGATAAAAAGCAATGCAATAATTAGTAGGAAGTTTGTTTTGCTGTACGAATTATATGTGAATATTTCTATTCCACACCACGTCGTGGTATGTTTAGCAATACACAGTACTTTGATGATAGCCATATTACTCAAAGATATTAAGAATTGTAAAGCATACAATATTAAGTCAATTATATTCTTGAATGAACTTGATAAAACAAATTAGATTCTCATATTAGACTATAATTTGTGTCCTCAATAATAAAATTTATTTCATGTAGAAAAGAAAGAGTGACTTGATATGGCATCGTCAACTCAAATGGTGTCGTCATTAGCTTGACTTTTACCATCGTTATCCAGGATCCTTAAACTCAAATGGTTCTTGATATGCATATGCAAAAATATTAAATAGAAAGTTAAAAGTCTTATGATATATAAAAATGTCAATTATCGTCAAAACTTTTATGCCAAGTTTGCTGAAAATTAAATCACAAAAAGATTTATGAAAAAATAAATTCCCTGTAGTGCAAGGAATAATAGAACTCCTTGGATTTTTTAACTTTGATGGAAGTTTGTTTTGAATGATGGCCGCACATTGCTTCGTTGAAAAGATATCAGGTGGCTTGTCTGTAGGAAGTGGCATCTCTTCGTCACTCTCATAATTCTCAATTCTTGGCTCAGTAAAGTTGCTCTCTTTCATGGTCGGTTCTTCAGTGTCTTTAATTTCATCTATCTTCTCCCCAACTTCTTTACTACTGATAAGAGTCACATCATTGCATTGTTCTTAATCTTTCCGGTTGCTTTCCTTGTTTTTAGGAAGTGTGCCTTGTGGTCGACTTGCAAGTTCTATAATGATTTGGGCTACTTGGGTCTCCAAAGTCTGTATAGACGTGTCTAGATTTTTGATACTTGCATTCTGCATTCCTCAGTTGTTACCTTTTCTTCCTATGCAAGTTGTGCATGAAATCCATATGATGGCATCCATGTTTGTACACCAATAGGGGCTTGCTGTTCGACATTGTCGTTCCAAGAAAAATTGGGGTTGTTTCTCCATCCACTATTGCAAGTATTTGAGTAAGGATTGTTGTGATTGATGTTGGACATAAAATGAACAAACTCTGCGTTGCACTCAGCAGCTGAGTGTTCTCCCTCGCAAATTTCACAAAACATGGCATTCTTTAATGTGACAAAACCCTGCAACATACGAGTAAGATCATCAATTTTACAATTCACACTAGTATGGATGTTCACCTCATAAATGCTTTGGGTTTTCCCAATCCTTTGATCTTCCATAGTTCTGTAAGTAACTCCAAATCAAAGACACTTATATCAAAATAGAAATTAAATAAACTAAAAATTAAAAAAAAAGTGGAAATAAAAATAAAAATAGAAATTAAAAAACAACTAGATATATATTTATTTAAAATAAATTAATAAAATTTATTTTATGGAGAAAAGAAAGTGAACACATGTGTTACAAGAATTAGGGTCTAGTCTCGCTCTCCCTCTCTTGCTAATTTTCTTCTTATTTCCTTGTAAATTTTCCTTCATGCTTTTTTTAATTTGTATTCCATAGTTGCTTTATTTGCTTTTTCTTTTCAATTCTCTTGATTTGTTATGATGCACCACTTTATCTTTAAATGCATATTCAGCTCCAAATTAAGATTTTTACCTGCAATAAACACGTACATAACAAATATTAGTGTCTATGCCAAATTTGATTAAAAATTAAACTTATCTTATGTCCTTTTTATGGCTTGGCTAGGATCGTAAGCGCTGATAGATGCAGAGGGTCCCGCCCTGTGTACCCATGGCTTAATCACGAGCTTTGGCAAGGAGTGTTAGGTTGAGAGCATGGTTGCTTGGTATGACCAGGCGATGGTGTGAGCCCCGGATGTGAGATAAGGTTGGTGCTTGTGCGAAGTAGTCTGGTTCCTTGTCAGCGGCCAGGAGTAAGCTGTCATGGATAGTGGTAAAGTAGGAATAGATTGCCATGAAGGAGGTTGTGTCGTTAACGTTGGCTGACAAGGAATCCACAAAGACCGAGGATGCTGTAAATTGTTGTGTAAGGCGTCCACGTCCACGCTTTCCTTCCCAGCATATATCGATTGAGTAATCAAAGCCCATGAGCTTGTACAACCACTTTTGCTGCTCCAGGTTGAGATACACTGCTTAGGTGTCTCAGACATTGTTGTTTATCTTGATCAAATACTCACGCCTGTGCAAGATAGTCCCCAATGTTGCATGGCAACGGCTAATGCCTTACTGAAAACGGCAATGTTGGACTTGCCCAAGGTACGCCTAGGCAGCGCCTTGTTGAAAAGGCGACGGTTGGCGCCTTGGCGGTCCTACACCAGGATGGCGTCGATGCTGTTTCCGCAGGCAGCGGTCTTGACCATGAAGGTTTGTAATAATCTGTGGCCTTCAGTGATGGTGTTGTCGTCGTGGCATGCTTTAAGCCCATTGAAAGCGTGTGCGAGTACTGGTGTCCAAGTAAATCCATCCTTTTTTAGTAGAGTGGTGAGGGTGCCACAATCCTGCTGTAGACCTTGAATAAGCGGCAGTAGTAAGCCGTCGGGCCAAGTAACCTACATAGTGCCACAGGTGATGTCGGGAAGGGCTAGTTGGCCATGGCACTGATTTTGTTGGGATCGGCTTCCGGTCTGTCGCCTGAGATTTATGCCCGAAGTACTCCAATAGGGCAGCCCGAAATAGCAATTGGAGGCATTAAAATGCAGTTCTCGGGCTAAGACTGTTAGTAGACAGCACGTAGATGGCCAAGTGCTTCTCCTCCATCATGCTATAGTTCAAGAAATGGTCAAAAAATAGGAGCAAAAGTTGTCAAAGGAAAGGGAAATACCTCATTCATTGAGGATTAAAAAGTGGCAGAAGTTGTGGTCAGACCAAAGGGTATAACGAGGAATCAAAATGCCCGTCATGGGTGAGGAAGACGGTCTTGTGCACATCCTCGTCCATAATATGGATTTGAGATCTAATTTAGATATCTTTGCACCATGTTGCTAATCGAACAACTCATCAATGAATGCAATTGGAAATTTGTCCTTAATGGTGATGGAGTAGAGTGGAATAAGTCCCTTGTTGGCATGTTGGCGCAGATCGGTGGAATAAGGTGGCACTGGATTGGGTACCGTGAGTTACTGAGCTCTGCAGCCTGTGTGGCAATGGTGGGAAGTGTTGATTGCCGCTCTGCAGTTGTCGAGGGCGAGGCTGCAGGGACCCAAAGGGGTGGCGACGCATTCGGTTAGAGAGCTCGTCCAGGCCCACCATCTTTCCAGTGGCGTGTGCACTAGTATGTGGCCTGCAGCTTACTCGGTTTCTACACTTGAGCCTGTAGTTGATCTTTGGTTGGAGGCCTCCCACAAAGAACCCAATTAAAATCGATTCGTGGCATGAAGGCAACCACGCCTTGAGGTCTTGAAAGGTTGCTTGATATGTGCCAATTATCCCAGAGAACCAATTCCTTGAAAGCAATCGATGTGTCCGAGAATGTCGATGGTCCAAAGTGTTGCAACTGTGCTGCTTTGAAATCTTCCAGGGGCACTCTTGCTCATATCCTTTTTACCTCCTATTTGCTTTGCCTTGGAGATGCATTACGGCGATAACCAACTTGTTTTCACATGTGGTAGGGTAATAGCGGAAATACTTCTATCTGAAACAACCACTCACTCGGTTCTCCAAACCTATAAAGTTAGGGTAGTTCGCACGTAGACAGTAGTGTAATAATGATCACCACGGTAATGACTAAGTTGGATGTAATGGAATGAAACAGTAGTGCCACTTGCTGTGGCGGCTGCACCAGAACCTAGGTTGGCTGTGTGGAGGCCGGTAGCAACTACGATTGTTCGTATACTAGTCCGGACTGAAAAGCAAGTTGGTTCAATCCAGTCTGAACCGGTCTATTGGTTCGGTCTGGTCAAGACCACTATATGATCGGTTCAGTCCGTGGTCCCAAGTTCAAACCCTTAACCGGTCCATTCCAAGACCGACTAGGTTGTGGACCGAATCGAGGACTGGTTCAGGGTAATCCAGCATAAGCCTTAGCACGCCGCATGCATTTTCGCTATTGCGTGCACACCTAAGTAGTCCAAGCCCAAGTACTCTGCGCCCTAGCATGCCGCTCGCCCATGATCCGCTGCCGCGCCCTAGCACGCTTTCCCCCATCGCTCGAGACTATTGTAGCTCGAATGATCACACTACCATCGCTCGAGATTGCTTTAGCTCGAATGGTGCTGCCGTCGCTCCGGGATCTTGCGGCACCGCGCCGCCATCGCTCAAATTGATCGTCCTGCCGTCACTTCAAGATTTTTGACTCCCACATGAGATCTTTTCTGTGCGTCACGAGAAATCTTCAAGATCTTCGACTCCCGCATGTCGCACAGTCGTTGCACCTACAGTTGAACCAGTCCATACCAGCTGTGTCGTGTTCGTCCGCGAATTATCCGGTCCGGTCTGGACATAAGGTTTAGTGTTTGCATTACAATACAGAAAATTCAGAACTACAAATCAAATTGCAAATATATTTTATTGGCATCAAGCTAATCATTCGAGCATATGCACATTTCTAAATTCCAAACTTGTCCTTTCCTTGGTACTTGGCTATCTACGGTAATGTATCTATGGCTCTCAGTGCGGGGATGGGTTGAACAAAAGTTGTCTACCATTCCAATACGTCAAGATTGTTTGTTGTTCAGTATTTCTAAAACATATCAATATGGTGGTTAAATATTTTTAGTATCATCATAATATGCTTCCTAGACGATTTTTTGTCACTTTAGAACCATGCTCAATACTTTATCGTCTATATTGTTTGTTTGACACCACTATTATTAGTGTCCTATAGAGATGCGCGTACAAATTATACATTTCAACAAATAATATATATTTATGTAAGTAGCAATAATAGCAACAAAATAATATAAATGGAGAAATTCTTGAACGACTTCCAATAGTGCATCTACATTAGAATAAATTTCTAGTAAAAATTGGCCTAATAATATGCAAGTTGTAGAAAGTATATAGTTACAACTACAACAAATTTTTTATAAAATAAAATATAACAACTACAAAGCCTTTTCCAACTATAGGTAGGACCAGATAATATTCGTGTAGTAGAAAACACAAAAAATATCTGTATGCACAATTGCACAATGCCGGTTTTTATCTTGAAGTTACCTATCAGAAGGCACTATCATTGTAATTTGTTTTTAGAAATATCATTAAAAAAAGTGTTAAAGTATGTTCGTAAATAATGCATACTTTTATTAATACAAACATAGAGCACAACCTATGTGGAACATCAGTCATTAATATTCTTGGCCACACAAGATTGACATAACTTCTTAAATTCGCCCACGAAATAGCATTTCTAATTCTGGAAACGTGTGCACTCAGTATCTCTAAATCATTTTGGACATATGTATTTAATTTATGAGATGCACATCTATTAATCATAGCTCACATTCACACATGGGAGGAAAATTTGGTATGCAGAATGAAGTAGTACTAGAGTTATTATCTACATTATCTAAAGAGATGGCTATGTCCTCTTCGTTATATTCATATGTAATTTGAAGGTATCTTAAAATATTTTTTTGGTATTTAATATTTTCCAAAACATGTGGCTAAATAGGTGTTTTTGAAGCTCCAAAGACTTAATAGGTTTAAAAACTAATCATGCAACCCGCTAACATGGAGCCTAAAAGCACCTATTTAGAAGTATCTTATATAAATACTTTGAATACAAGAAAGGTAGATTATAATGTGGTCTATAATTTTTGGTATTTAATATTTGTTCAAAAAATGTTCCTAAATAGTTTAAGATATTTTTCGCATTGTATTTGTTCAGACATAAAGATTTATAATGGTATGGGTGTAGAAGTATTATAGAATCAATTGGTTAGTTTCCTAGGAGAAACTTTGAGGAGAAGATAGTTCTCTAAATTTGAAAGCAGTTTGGGACTCGATTCGAAATCCAAATTAAAATCTAAATCATTTTGAAGTTTATTTAAAAGATTCTTGCTGATGATTTTTTTTTTTTTTCATTTATATATATTTTCTAGAACAAAATTTGCTAAGTTGTATGTACATGGGAATTTGGACCTTGCGCAAGTGATCCTGATCCCTATCCATGCCTCATTTGGAGACTTTGCTTTCAAACAACTAAATTGAAATTGATATATAAATATCTTTGTTAACTTGGGAGCAATTTCTGCAGATCAAGAAGGAAAGCTTTGTCCTTGATAAGAAAGAAGTGCTTCAGAAACTGAGAGATGCAGCAAGTGAGGAATCTTGTTGTGGTCAGAATGCTATTTTGGAGAAAAAAGTTCTTCCAAGATCAGAAAGTGAGGTCCTTGCCTTGGTGACAAACATGCGACGGTATAACATTTCAGAGACGGGCTGTACAGTTTCTAGCTTCAATGGTAATAAATACAGAAGATGCACTGAGGTCGAGAATGGCAACCGTGTACTGCCAAAACGGTCTAAGATATTGTAATTGCTTCTGCTGCTGCAGCTACTTTGTTACGTGGTTTGGTGTTTGCTGCTATATGTATCCTCTTCATGCAGTATTAGGTACTAACAAATCAATATGCCAGGTGAATTTTTCAGCACTGTATACCTGGTTTGTTGCAGCAAATAACAGCAGCAGTAAGCGTTCCGGTGGATACGTGTTTTCCCATGCCACGTGAAATTAAAAATTAACACTAGCTATGCGTGGCATTAAAATTAACACTAGCTATGGCGAAGTTTAATTCTTCTTCCTAGATTGTATTTCGTCTCCCTAGATCTCTTACTTTCAGAACAAGCGTATTGTTAATCTTAGATTGATTGCTACAATCTAGTGAAGGGGGGGATAGAATCAATCTTTGCATGTTTTCGGGTTTGGGTAAGCAAGGGATTCTGCCTATTTCCATATTGCATTGTGACTTGTGGCTTGAACATGATATTATATTAGCCTACCACCTTATTCTGTGAAAAGTTTTAAGCCATGCTCTAGTCAACCGAAAAATTATACCGACATATTCAGTCACTCAGCTAGGATTTACAAGCCTGTGTTCGGATAATCTTCACCCCAACTCTTCCCATGCTTAACCTGGTCCACGGTATTGCAACAATTCACCTGTGTGCTGTTCTATTTGTGGCTAAGAATGGCAGCCTTTCATGCCATTCATAATCCTCATGAGGATGCATCGCAAATGGACCGGGAATGAGGATTGTGCCATTCATAATCCTCATGAGGATGTGCTGCAAATGGACCTGAAATAAGGATTACATGTGTTGCGGGGAGATGGGGATGATAGTCCTGTTTGCTTGGAATACGACTTAAAGCATGGGGAGATGGGCACCGCAAAAGTCATACAACTTTCATACCAAAGTTGTAGATTGATATGAGCAAAAATTTGGGTATTCAAAGTTTTTCTAAATAAATGATTTTAATTAGTTGTTTTGAGATTCTAAAGTCTTCCCAGGTTTAAAAATAGTTTTTAAATTCGCTAAGACTTTTGAGTTCCAAACAATTTATATAAAAAGTATTTTTTTGAAAAATTTTTGATTATCAAAATTGTAGATCATATTAAAATATATAAGTTTGGTATTTAAATTTTTTTTTTCAAAAAGAAACTATTGTAATGTTTGGTATACTCATATGAACTGTAATACAGTACATTTGTATCACACGGGTGTATGGGAACTGTACTCGCTTTCATAACAATCTTATTTCTCTTCAAAAAAAAAAAAAAAGAAAAAAAAAAAAAAGAAAAAGGAAAAACACCATCTTTGTATACCTTTACATTAGAGATATTGTTTCCTATGAGTGACAGTGTATATGCTATATTGTCAATATTTTTAGTCCTTAGCGATGGGAGATGACCTTTGTCATGATGTCATCTCCCTGGCAAAGGGGAGTTGTCGTTCTCCACACAAAGAAGTTCGGACAGAGCAGCTCTTGCTTGTTGATTGTTTTTTGGGCTTGACGGCAACTAGCTGAGTGGGCACTCAGCGGCATCATTTGGTTTCTTCGGTGGTAGTTATCGTTGATGACATCTGACACGCGAGCTTGGGCAAAGAACTATTCCTTATTCTCACATGAAGAAGAACGGAACTGAGCGATTGGTTTGTTCAGTTTTGGTTTTGTTGTTAATTGGACTTGGCCCATTAAACGATGATCCAGGAGAATCTTTGAAGCAAGGTGCAGCTAAACGGAGGTATGGAATCAAGGAGGACAGCGAGCAATAAATTCTGGAACAATGCAATGAAGCCAAGAAACCTTGAGTGCGCCGAGCCACCTAAGGGTCAAAATCGGGTCTAGCTTGAGCATCCTTCACCAAGCCATCAATCAAGGCTCATGCATGGTTCTAAGGCGATTAGTTGCAGCCCCAAGAAATGTAAGATGGTCAGGACAAGTGTAGGTTCAAGGCGGAACAGAGCAAGCGTCAAAACAGAGCCAAACGCAAGCTCTCGAGAGTTCTTCCGCGGCAAGACGTTCTCCCCAGCAAGGCCGAACACTACCTGCTTAGATCTGATTTGCAATCCGCCCCAAGCAAGCACCATAGCTCAAATCAAGTATGGATTCCCAAGGCCACGTATAGCCGTATCCAAAGTCCACAACTCCTAGATGGTCCAATTTGTAAATTAGGCATGTAAATAAGCTATTGTGTAAATTAGCTTATAAAGTAGCCCTAATAACTAGCTTATTAATAAGTAGGCTAGATGGGGCCTTGCAATGAGCCATTTTGGTAAGACATGCAAGGTTAGATTAGATCTTTACATATCCCCGAAAATGGAGTTGGTAGTATGCTTTACATGTGTCCCGATGATTAGGCGCATGACTAGGCATGTTGAGCCCTTTATGTAGCTGATTTACCACATAGTGAAGAATCTTTTGCTCCCCCAAAATTTCAGTCTCCACACATCTACAGCAGCCCCTCTCTACAGCAAGTTCCTCCACAAAAAATCAGAACAAAATCAAGAGGTGCTATCCAAGCTCCTTACAACAATCCAAGCTTAAAGATCCGGGCATTCCCTCGTTCTTGCGTAGCCGATTCAACCGAGCCCAAGGCGTGGATCAAACGATCATTGACTTTAATAAATCAAATTACCTTCGTTTGGATCATCTTTAAGAGGCAAGACAAATACTCCAACGAGTATTGCTATTTTAGATCTTTTCACGTCAAATTTTCATGGAACAATTCCCATTTAAGAGATTATTATCATGAGAATGGAGACCATCCAATCATCTTCAACTAAATAAATGTGGAAGATAAATGCAAATTAGATTAGGTCAAGAACATATGATGTTTGGCAAGATAAAAAACAAGGAGAATTATTGGTTAACAGATTGATTAACGAATACTTTTCCCTATGAAATTAAATTAAGACGTATTCAGGAACTAATTGTTAAAGATCGACTCGAAATTGAATTAAATAAAAAGAAATTCTTGGGTCTATGGCACTCCTAAGATGAGGAGAGAATTAGATAATTAAAATAATTAAGATGATTTGGCAATTAAGTACAAACTGAGTTAAATACAAAGTGTATATATTGATATTTCAATTGAATCCTATCCATACGACTAATGGATAGAAAATAAGAGAGCAAAAACTAGAGATGACACCGAGATTTTTGTAGTGGGACCACCTCCTCCAAGGCCTGTTCTGGCCGGGCCTCCCGAACCATCAGCATCCATGCGCGCCCGCCCGCATTCACCATGCGCTTGGCTTGCGCGACCGTGGCAAGTTGCGTTGTCTCGGCGCCCGAGGTCCCCTCTAGCACGTACCTCTCACTATCCTTCATGAGCACGTACTGTTGCGCCCTCCTATAGTAAACAACATCTCTATCCCAAAGATAGGGGTTACCCAAAATAACTTGGCAAATGTCCAAGGGTACTACCTCACATAATACCTTCGTCGATGAATTTTGCCGTCAACCCGCAACTTGAATTTACACCTGTTTGGTGATCTTCAATTCCGTGTCCTTTTTGAGCCACCCAAGGCATAAGGACTAGGATGCAGGGTAGTCACCAACCGCAACTTCTGTACTAGGCTTTCGGAAATAGGTTCTTCTGGCTACCCGGGATCAAATGATGGCTTCCAACTAGGCTTTGCTTCACTTGGATCCGGAGTTGGAATAAGCTCCTCACGTTCCCTTTGCGCCTAGCATGCTCAGCCTGCACCGCCTTGCCCTTGCTGTCCACGCCTCGTTGCTGGTTCCGCTTGGCGGCGCACCATCAATGATAGTGGTAGGTCCGGCCTCATGCATGGCCATTGGCGCGCCATCCCGCTCACGCGTTAGCAGGTTGCTAACCAAACGTCGCCTTGACCCTTCTCAGCAACCTTTCTTCTTAAGGGGCCAGCCGGGATGTGTAGTTTCCAGCAATCTTCTTGATGTGGCCCTTATTCTTTGCATATGGTCAATAACCGTGTCCTTAGTGCTGGATGCATCTGCAGCCCGTCTGGGCCGGCGCCCGCTTGCCTTTGCCCTGCCTTGCCCTTGACCCGCGCCGGCGCCTTGCTTGCCCTTGCTTCGGCCCGCGCTTGGCGGTTGAGTTTTTCGAAACACATGGCTTCTTGCAAGCATCCCCCCTACATCAACTATAGGGTATAGATCCACCTCCGCCCGGAGGTCTTCATGCAATCGCACGAGGTACTTGCGTATGCATCTCACGGTCCTCCAAATCAACGCCGAGAGCCAAGGCAACGCCTTCGGAACTCCGTGGTATATCTCCTTTACACCTTTGTTCGAGTTGCCCTTGACGCAAGTCAGCCACTTCTCCATCGCTCCTCGTCGTACCCCACCGGGGTAAAATTGCCTCCCTCAAGAGCGTCTTGAACGTAGCCAAAGTGACCCCCACGGCGCCTCTCGTGCCGTAGGTGTGGAAATTCCAACACACCAATGCATGGGAAGTCAGCTTAAGCCTTGCAAATCCTATGCGCTGAGCATCATCCTGCCCGTATAGAGAGAAATAGGACTCCAACTGATCCTAGTCCATCCGTCCAGCTTTCTCCCCATCAACCCTCGCCTTCGAAGACCGGAAGCTCCATACTTCGCATCAACCCGAATAGGGGCTAGGCCCAACCGCCCACCCTTGTTTCCGACCCGTGAGCCAACGGATACCTCAGGCTCCTCGCGAGCCACACATTCCCGTCTCAAGGCTTGGCCTTTCTACTTGTACATGGTCGATGTGAGAGGGTTCGGCGTTGCCCCTCCCTCACGGCCTCCATGACCGTTGCCCGCCGGCGCAGCGCAAGGGTGCCACGGCAGGCTGAGGTTGCACGCTCGCTCCCGGACCCTGTCCCGCCAGCATCCGCTCCACCAGTCCCCTCAGCTGAGCCAGGCCCTCTCCTAGAAGCCTTATCTGCTCTCCCTGGGTCCCCTTATGGCCGGACTGCTCTTTGCATGGACGGAGATCCCTCCGAGCGCCGAGTCTCCTCTTCATCTTCTTGTGGTGCCGTGACCGTCCCTTGCCTTGTCACCGCATCCCTTTGCTCCTCTACTCGTCGATAGCTCTGATACCAACTTGAATACGCACGCCTTACAAGCCTCTAAACTAGGCTATGCAATGCTCGGATGCTTGTAATAGGATCTAGGAAGAAAGCAAGCTAGAGAAATCTACAAGTTCTTAGTGGAAAGGGGATGTTCGGCCAGCAGCCTACCACCCGTGCATTCACTTCCCAAAAACCACTACACAACTTCCCTAGTGATCCACACAAGCCGTGGCTTACTAGGTAAAATGCTTGGACAGTCCCCAAGCCCCTTTGCCTCCCCGGTCAAAGGAAGTTACAAGCATTGATACATATCATAAAGAGAGTGATAAAGACAACAATAACTGGATGAAACTGGCGCCCCTTGGACTATCCCACTACCGTGCCTCTTGGCCTAGCCACGGTCCCTTGGTCTAGCCATGTCCATGCCTCTTGGCCTGGGCGCGCCCTTTTGCCTGGCCTGCCTTGCGCCCGCGCGCCTCTGGTCTGCCTTGCGCCCGTGCTCCCTCTAGTTTGCCTTGCGCCCACGCGCCCGCAGTCCCGCGCCCGAACTCGGCTCCTGGCCACCCGTGCCCCACACGCGGCCTGCACCACTTAACCTTCCACGCGCCCATCCGCGCGCCCGCACTAGTCAGGTCCACCCATGCCCGTGCTTGGCCAAGTCATGCAACCATTTTTGTTGTCTTCGCCTTGACCCAAGAGCCTCCTGGATCATCTCACGACCCTCATCACGTTTCGCCGTCATGGTTTCACCGGCGGCAGGAAACCAAAATACATTTTTAAGCCGAAACTTCACATTCCAATAACTCACGGTAGAGGCACCCAAATCCAATTTATAAAAAACCATCGTGTTCGGGATCATCGAAAACCCCCGGGGTGAGCTTCGGCCGGCGAACAACCGGCGCTGTCGCCGCCGGCGATTTCGCCGCCATTTCGACGCGGGACGCGGCGAGAGGTAGACAACGAGCCAAGTCGCCGAATCGTTTTCGAGCGCAGTTTTCGTCCGCACCAGCTTAGCACCCGACCGAGTCGTTTTCTAAACGACCGAGCCAAATTAGTCGAACATGAGTCCAACTCAGACGCGCCCGCGTCTGGGTCCAGTGCGTTTACGTCGGGCTCAGTCGTGACCGAGCTCGTTTCAGTAGCGGCCGAGTCCATTTCAATTTGACCGAGCCATTTGCGAATCCGACTGAGCCATTTTCAATCTGACTGAGCCATTTTTAAATCTGACCGAGCCAAATTCATTTAGACTGAGCTCAATTAACTAAAATCGAGCCAAATCACATTTTTACCGAGCCACTTTCAATTTTGACTGAGCCAACTTGCTACAAACTAAGTCATTTAGGTCCCAAACAGCTAATTTTGTATTTTAATTTAATTTTTATCATTTTTATCAAGTTTTAAGTCAAGAAATTGAGGATCAAGTTATTTTCAAGAACGAAGAAATATAAGGTTTTAAGCTTAATAAGTTGGGGTTAGAGTGATGCGGTTTAACCGATCTTTACACCTCAACTGAATATTTTATAAATCAATATTTTTTAAAGAACAAAAGATTTTTAAAAGTTAATAAAGTTAAGGCTAAAGTGAGGCGGTTTAACCGATCTTTACGCCTTATCTAAAATTTCTCTAAAAATATTAAAGCAGGGCAAGGTAGTTAACTAAGCTCTGAGATTAAAGTGAGGTGGTTTATCCGAACTTTATATCTCTAAATATATTAAAATAGGGCGATGAAGAGGAAACGGAAACGCGCTAAGCCCCACTTAACAAAAACAAATATTTTCACACACACCAAGAAATAAAAGGACACGATATAGGACTTCGACACTTAGGATAAGACATTATCATTAAAGTCAGGATGAAGCGGCTTAACCGATTCTTGCACTTTAGTGATATTTTATAACATTTTTAAGTAGGAATAAGGAAAGGATCTTACTTTAAATAAGTTTAAATCACTTAGTTAAGAGTACCCTCTTCGAAGGGGCACTGTGGGGGTGTCCTGTCTTTCCCACACGTAATCGACGAACCTAAAGAATCTTTAACGTGCCTTATCCAGGTTTCCTAATTTTCCATAAAAATTAGGTGGCGACTCCAAACCACTTTCCCCCATCCGGAGGAAGGTCGTCAACAGATGGTGACTCAGCTGGGGACCCGTCAGGCTCATTTAATTAAGTGATTTAAAATTGTTTAAAGATAAGATTCTTAACAAGTTTATGATTTACTTAAGCAATAAAGGTTTATTTTACGCATTATTTTTATGTCATTTATGTTATGTTTTACGCTTTCTAGCACGTAGTCATCATAAACATGTTTATTTCTTGTCAGCATACGTATACCCTCAGGCCTCGACCCGGCCTTAAGATCTGAGACAATATCGAAGCTCATGTGCAATGCATATGAGTAGTCGTAAAATCCTGCCCTAGCCTAGCCTATATGTTACCTGAGTAGTACCAAGCCTGGCGTACTATGTATGTTAGTAACCTGTGAAAACTCAGTAATGACGGGCTATTAGAAACCAGTCTATACAGGAAACCCATAGAATGCATACACTCATATAGAAACATATTCCATGCAAATACGACATATACCATGTAAATAAGACAAATATGCTTAAGATTTTGAACTTTCTTCTACAATCGACTTTCAAAAAAAAAATATAAAAATGCTACTTTCTTTTCAACAAGATTACTCTACATTGAAAGCAAGTTTGTAGCAATGTGTTTTGAACAATTTTTTTTTTTCAAATTTTAAAAGGGCTTCTTTTCCAAAGTACATGAACGCTCACTACCATTTTTTTCATGAACATACGATTCTGCAGAGAATAATTCGAAAATGAATGTTTTAAGCTTTAACATAACAAGAGGAATAGTTAGCAACTTGAAAGAAAAAAAGAGGAAAAAGAAAGAGCATTTTTCAATAAGACAGACAACAATGAGGTACTAGCAAACAACATTGATGCTCAAATGATAGGTAAAAGTCTTGTGGGTAGCATACAAACGAGACTAAATACAGTTACGATTCTTCTTCATCTTCGAAAAAAAAGAAAAAAAAATAACAAGTGCAAACAATTAAAGTTATCTAGTAACTAGAAGTATTATAAACCTCATGTTTACTTTTACGTCAAACGATAACTTTTTTTTTAAAAGGTTAATGGGAAGTTTTTTTTAAAAAATGCGAAGCACCTTAAAATTGTATTTATCGAGTAACTGGATTCCTTCATCACCAATGTCGGAATTCACGTCAAAATACTATCTAAGGAATATTTAAAAAAAAAAGAAAAAGAAAAGAAAGAAGAAAAAAAAGAAGAAGGAAGAAGAAGAAGCACTAAAGAACGTACTGTATTTAGTCTCAATTATCAAGAAGCTACCACATAAGACATTTCCATCAGATGAGCTAAAATGTAATAATGCACAGTTACTTCCACTAGAAGATTTGGAAGACTTTCTCAAGACAATTAAGCATAACTGGTCTAGGAGTTCAGAATCTTACGGAAGAATTCATGAAATAAAAGAAAAGGAAAGAAGAAAGCAACATGAATTTTATAATGCTCAGGAAATTGCCCGCTAGGAACCCGAAAGGGTGGCCTAGGAAAAACTGGTTAGGACTTAAGTTGCAAAACTTTTCTCTTATTATTTTGAACTAAGAACATGCATCTTGAGAATTATACTCTACAAAATCTGCAAAACTCCACTTTTCTCATTAAACAAGATTTTTTTTTACTTAGCTCTACTTTTCAAGAAACTATACTCAAGAAGAGGCACTTCTTTTTTATTTGAAAAGATTATGTTTCAAAGTACATAATTCCAATCGTAAAAGTTCAGATAAGAGGATTTTTCTCTAACGAAAAGAACAAAGCTAACTACATAGGCGACGCACATTTTGACATGTGGTAGACGAAAACAAGGATTTTGCGTGAGAAAAGCAAGAAGAGAACGGATAAGCACAACAGGAAAGAGCAATTTCAGAAGAAGATCCAAGCACAAAGAAATTTGGCACAAGTAGAAAAATCCAGGAGCTCAAACTAGGGGCAATTTTTCTGTCGGAATCAAACAAGGGCAAAATATTCTAAGCTCAAACTAGGGCAATTTTTTTGTCGAAAATTTGAATCAAACTAGGGCAAGATATTCTGAAGGATAAACTTGGGCAAATTTTCTAACGAAAAATTGGATCATACTAAGGAAGAAGAAACATAGGAATCGCTGAAGAAACATTTGAAAGCAATATCGTCCAAGAATGGAATCGTTCTAGAAAAAAGGAAATAGAAAAATCACTAAAGGCTAACTAAAGCAACCAATACAATGATCAAGGGAGGACAAGGACAACGGAAGAAATCAAGAAGAATCCATTATCTACCATAGATTGCTCTAAATCATTAGAAGAATTCAAACAGGGTCAGTTTCTCATTGACAATTTAAGCCGAGGAGAAAAGGAGTTAAGAAGGTAACTATAACAGCCAGCGCAAGGATCAAGAAATATCAAGGTCAACATACAAACCAAGGGATATCTAAACTCAATGGGACAGTCTATTCAGGTCAACATTACTCAGCTCAAGGAAGGGTAAAATCAACTTCAACATCATTTTGCTCAGCCCAAGCACAAGATAAGGGAAAATCTACATCTTCACCCTAAGATGGGGCAAAATCAAGATAATCATCTGCTACCCTAAGGTAGGGTAAAGTCTATTTCAGCATAAGCTCACCCCAAGGTAAGGTAGAGTCAACATCATCGCCTGCTCAGCTCAAGGTAAGGTAAAATCTTCTATCGTTTTCCAAGCTTAAGGTAAGTAAAAGTTTATTTCAACATCTATATCTTCATTTTCACCTAAGGGTAGGGGTCAAACTACCATATCTTAGCATGGTCAAGGGAGGCCATTGCTTTATCCAAAGGCATGATCCAGGAGGTTCATGATCTTATCGCTTATCTTAGCATGGTCCAAGACGGCCATTGCTTTATCCAGGCATGATTCAGGAGGTTCATGACCTTATCGTTTAGCATGGTCCAGGGCGGCCACTGCTTTATCCGCATGATCCAGGAGGATCTTGACATGGCACTAGGGCTCGGACCTGACATCGGCGCGGACCAGGCCAGGCGCGGTAGACCAGCTAGACAAGGCGTGCGGGCGCGTGCGCGGAAGGCTGAGGGTCGCGGCAGACTGGCAAGGCAGGCGTGCGGGTGCGCGCGCGGAAGGCCGAGGGTCAGCAGACGTTGGGCGCGCAGGCAGGCGCGCGCGCGCGCGGAAGGCCGCGGGTCAGCAGGCGTTATGCGCGCAGGCAGGCGTGGGCGCGTGANGGCGCGCGCGCGGAAGGCCGAGGGTCATGGCAGACCGGCAAGGCAGGCGTGCGGGCGCGGAAGGCCGAGGGTCATGGAGGCCGCGGGTTGTGTGGCAAGCTAGAAGATTATAAGTTGTTTTTGTTGATAGCGTTAGCAAGGGAGCTAGGCACGGATGTTGGTAACGGCCAACTCTTCTTTTCCACTTAAACAATCATGTAATAGAACTTGTTCTTCCCTAAATCCTATTTACATCCAAGGGAATCACGGCTACACCCTAGAACCGTTGAGGGCATTCGGATCATGCGGGCATGTTGAGGGAGAAGAACGCGTTCAGCAGAGAAGAAGACCACGAAATCCCTTGAGACGAAGGAATAGAAGCCGCAGGAGATAACGGTTGAGAAGTTCGAGGAGATCGCCTAAGCGAGCAGAAGAAGTCAGGAGACAGTGTTCACCTGACCGGGAAGATCCAAAGCAAATGGAGAAGAAACACTCTCTCCAGGCCGCTAATGGCAATACGGAGAGTTCACAGTATCCTGGGTGGTCCCACCTATGTGGGCATGAGTAGGTGGCGGAAGAAGGTGTTCAACCGAGAAGTTTGCCAAATACGATACTCAGAAGGAACAATCTCCCTGGCCGCTAATGGCAATAAGAAGAGTTCACTGCATTCTTGGTGGTCCCTCCGATGTGGGAATGTTTATGAGGGACAAGAAGGCGTTCAGCAGAGAAGAAGACCACGGAATCCCTTGAGACGAAAGACCAGAAGCACCAGGAGACAGCGGTCGAGAAGTTCGAGGAGATCGCCTAAGCGAGCATAAGAATTCAAGGAGACATTGTTCACCTGAACGGGAAGAGCCAAAACAAATGGAGACGGAATACTCTCCCAGGCCGCTAATGGCAATACGGAGAGTTCACTGTATCATGGGTGGTCCCTCTTATGTGGGCATGAGTAGTTGGGAGAAGAAGTATTCAGCCGAGAAGTCTGCCAATTATGAGACTCAGAATGAACACTCTCCCCAGCCGCTAATGGCAATAAAAAGAGTTCACTGCATCCTGAGTGGTCCCTCCGATGCGGTCATGAGTATGAGGGAGAAAAAGGCGTTCAGCAGAGAAGAAGACCATAGAATCACTTGAGACGACGGACCAGAAGCCCCAGGAGACAGCAGTCGAGAAGTCCGAGGAGATCGCCTAAGCGAGTAGAAGAAGTCAGCAGATAGTGTTCGCCTGACCGGGAAGATTCAAAACAAATGGAGAAATGACACTCTCCCAGGCCGTTAATGGCAATACGGAGAGTTCACTATATCCTGGGTGGTCCCTCCTATACAGGCATGAGCAGGAGGGAGAAGAAGGTGTTCAACAGAGAAGTCTGCCAAATACGAGACTCATAAAAAATACTCTCCCCGGCCGCTAATGGCAATATAGAGAGTTCACTGTATTCTAGTTGGTCCTTTCGATGCGGGCATGAGTAGGAGGGAGAAGAACGCGTTTAGCAGAGAAGAAGACCACGAAATTCCTTGAGACGAAGGACCAAAAGCCAGTAGACAATGGTTGATAGGTCCGAGGAGTTCGCCTAAGCGAGCAGAAGAAGTCAGGAGATAGTGTTCACCTGACTGGGAGGAGCCGAAACAAATTGAGAAGGAACACTCTCCCAGGCCGCTAATAGTAATACAGAGAGTTCGCCGTATCCGGGGTGGTCCTTCATATGCGAGTTTGAGTAGGAGGGAGAAGAAGATGTTCAGCAAAGAAGTCTGCCAAATACGAAACTCATATTGAACACTCTCCCTAGCCGCTAATAGCAATAGTACATTATATCCTTGGTAGTCTCTCCGATGCAGTCATGAGTATGAGGGAGAAGAAGGCGTTCAGCAGAGAAGAAGGCCACGGAATCCCTTGAGACGACGGACCAGAAGCCCCAGGAAACAGCGTTCGAGAAGTCCAAGGAGATCGCCTAAGCGAGTAGAAGAAGTCAGCAGACAGTGTTCACCTGACCGGGAAGATTCAAAACAAATGGAGAAGGAACATTCTCCCAGGCCGTTAATGGCAATAGGGAGATTTCACTGTATCCTGGGTGGTCCCTCCTATACGGGCATGAGTAGGAGGGAGAAGAAGGTGTTCAGCAAAGAAGACTGCCAAATACGAGACTTATAATGAACACTCTCCCTGGCCGCTAATGGTAATACGGTGAGTTCACTATATTCTGGTCGATCCTTTCGATGCAGGCATGAGTAGGAGGGAGAAGAACGCGTTCAACAGAGAAAAAGACCACGTAATCCCTTGAGACGACGGACCAGAAGCCCCAGGAGACAGCGGTCAAGAAGTCCGAGGAGACTGCCTAAGCGAGTAGAAAAAGTTAGGAGGCAGTGTTCACCTGACGGGGAAGAGCCTAAACAAATGGAGAAGGAACACTCTCCCAGGCCGCTAATGGCAACACGGAGAGTTCACTTTATACTGGGTGGTCCCTCCTTTGTGGGTGATCCGCACGCCTACAAGCCTCACAACAAGGCTATGCAATGCTCGGATGCTGTAATAAGATCTAGGAAGAGAGCAAGCTAAAAGTTCAACAAGTGTTTGTGGAAAAAGGATGTTCGGCCAGCTGCCCTCACACCCGTGCCCTTTACTCCAAAAACCACTACACTTCCTTGGTGCCTCACATAAGCCGTGGGCTACTAAGTAAAAATGCTTGGACAGCACCAAGCCCCTTTGCCTCCCCGGTCAAAGGAAGTTACAAGCATTGATACACAGCATAAAGAGAGAAATAAAGACAACAATAACTAGATGAAACCGACGGCCTCTTGGACTATCCAACTCCCGGTACCTCTTGACCTAGCCAGGTCCCCTTCTAGCCATGCCATGCCCCTTGGCCTGGACGTGCCCTTTCGCCTGGCCTGCCTCGCGCCGCGCGCCTCTGGTCTGCCTCGCGCCCGCGCGCCTCTAGTTTGCCTTGTGCCCGCGCCCGCAGCCCCGCGCCTGCAGTCCCGCGCCCGCAGTCCCGTGCCTGCAGTCCCGGGCTCGCACTTGACTCCTGGCCACCCGCGCCCCACACGCGGCCTGCACCACTTAACCTTCCACGCGCCCATCCGCGCGCCCGCACTGGTCAGGTCCACCCATGCCCGTGCTCGGCCAAGTCATGCAACCATCTTTGTTGTCTTTGCCTTGACCCAAGAGCCTTCTGGATCAAAGGGCGCGTCCAGGCCAAGAGACATGGGCATGGCAACACGGAGTAGAAAAAGTTAGGAGGCAGTGTTCACCTGACCGGGAAGAGCCTAAACAAATGGAGAAGGAACACTCTCCCAGGCCGCTAATGGCAACACGGAGAGTTCACTTTATACTGGGTGGTCCCTCCTATGTGGGCATAAGTAAGAGGGAGGCCATGGCGTTCGAGAAGCTGAACCGCACACGCGCGCGCGGCAAAGGCAAAAAAGGGGCGGGCGCGGGCAAGTGCAAGAGCAAGGGCAAGGGCAAGCAAGGTGCGGCTGAGCGCAGCACGGGAGAAGGGACTTTCGAGGGGTCCAAGTACAAAGATGTGGAGTGTCGTCACTGCAAAAAAAAGGGCCACATCAAAAGAAGTGCTGGAAGTTGCATCAAGAGCTGGCGCCCAAAAAGAAAGGTGCGGACAAAGGCAAGGCGGCGTTGGTGACAACCACGAACGCGGGCGCGGGCGAGGCGCCGTTGGCTATGCATGAGGCAGACCCAACACTTGCGTTGATGGTGCGCGCCAAGAGAGCTAGCAAGGATGCCGAGGACAACAAGTGCAAGGCAGTGCAGGCCGAACCAAGGACGGGAACTAAGGAGCGCGAGGAGTTATTTCAACTACGGATTCAAGTAAAACAACGCTTGGTGGAGGCTATCATTGATCCGGGCAGTCAAAAGAACCTCATCTCCGAAAGCCTAGTACAGAAGTTGGGATTGGCAACCACCCCACATCTGAATCCTTATGCGCTTGGATGGCTCAAGAAGGATACCGAGATGAAGATCATGAAGCAATGCAAGTTTAAGTATGCGGTGACGGCTAAGTTCATCGATGAGGTGATATGTGAGGTAGTACCCTTGGACATTGGCTAAGTGATTTTAGGTAACCCCTACCTTTGGGATAGGGTTGCTCTGTATTACAGGAGAGCCCAACAGTACATGCTCGAGAAGGAGGGCAAGAGGTACATGCTAGAAGGGACAAGGGGCACGGAGGCAACATAACTTGCCACGGTCGCGCAAGCCAAGCGCATGGTAAATGCGGGCGGGCGCGCATGGATGCTGATGGTGCTGGAGGCTCGGCCAGAGCAAGCACTACAAGAGGTGGTCTTGGGGCATCTTGCTAAGGAGAAAAGGCAAGAGGTGGTGGGGCTCATAAGGAGATATGGGGTTTTGTTCACCGAGCCGCGCGGGCTACCCCGCGCCGAGAGGTGGAGCATGGCATTACGTTGGTTGAGGGCGCGCCATTGCCACAGCGAGTTCCTATACAGTCACTCTGATACGAACACGGTGCGGAAATAACGACTTTAGCCGAAGCTACTCAGATCTATCTAGGTACATTCAGGTAGATAAGGAAATAAGATAAAATAAAGATAACTTGGATAACTTCCCGTGGGGTTGGCTCCGCGACCCGTTGCCTATAAAGAGGCAAGAACCTTGGAATATGCCAGGCACCTCGACCCGTTACCTATAGAGAGGTAAGAACCTTGGTATATGCCTTTGAACGCCACAATCGATTACGGGAGATCGACTAATAAGTTCGGTGGTGGACGCCACGGACAAACCGATAAGTCCTAAGTTCTGAAAAGAACCAACGAGTTTCTCTAACTCAACAAATTTGATCTGCCAAAAGATGATTTTTTTCATTCATTCCATTGGGGTTATTTATACAGAGATTAACAATTGAGTTAGAATTCATTGTTTTCCTAGACATCTCGGTAATTAAAACAAGTATGTAACAGTAAAAATTCTGCATTAATTGAGCACTAGGCCTCTATAATAATTAAAGTGCCCAGGAATCCGTCTCTGGACTTCAACTTCTCATGTCGTCATATCATTCTCAGAAAAGACTAACCATCGGCAAGACGACCTCGGCATTGGTCTCGGCAGACGAACTCGCTCGCTAGACGACCTGGCGAATAAGACGACTCGGCAAAGACGACCTCGGCTATAACGACTAACTCGGCAAAGACATCTCGGCATCCCCATGCTCGCCACGCCCAGCCTCGCCATGCTCCTCACCTCGGGTTCAAGACTCGAATGGTTATTAAGATCAAGGCTCAGTAACTAGTGGCTTTCGCGTTAATCTCGCCCCAGATACTTTTTAATTAGCCCGTGAAGTGCTCACCTCGGCTTTGTCGAGCGGGATCTAGTTAATTGGTCCGCGTCGGACTGACTTGTGAAGTGTTCCGATTCTACCGTTTCCGACACCCGATTTCATGTGCGATCCGATCTTTGTCTTGTCGCCTCGGTTGATGACTTCTTCACCTCGGCTGGGTTGATAAGCGATTGATCCGGCGCGGGATCTCGGCTGGGTTGAAGACGACTGGTCTCGGCTTCAGGATCGTATCATTCCCTTCCTTTCCAAAAGGGTTTGTCCTCAATCTGCACCCTACATCAAAAGGAATAAATCAGTGATATTGAAGGTAGCACTAACGTTATACCTACTGGTCAAATCCAACTTATATGCATTGTCATTGACTCTCTCTCAGATTTGAAAAGGACCATCTTCCTCGTGGTAATAGTTTGGATTTTCTCCTTGTGCAGGGAACCTCTCCCTTCCGCAAATAGTAACCTACCTCAATCCTCCGCAGGCATCAAATCGAGCTTCCGAACGACCCTTTTAGCCTTTCTTTTCATACAATCATTTGTCTCTTTATGTTTGTTCCTAGCCTTCCTGAATCTGGTTTTGACCAGCTCGCTCTCTTCTTTCGTCCATATTAACATGCTCAGACATCGGCAGAGGGGTTAGATCCAAAAAGGAGTTAAGTAATTGAATCCAATATAAAATTTTCAAGTGGTTGAAAATTTTAAGTAGCAGAATGACACTCGATTATATGCAAAGTTACAACATGTGTAAAACATTCTTCCCAACTGTTCGAAGAAATTACTTTAATTTAGCAGCACGCAGTAAAGTTGATAAAGACCGGTTTACAACTTCAGTTTGACCGTCGTTTTGTGGATGACAAGTAATAGAGAAAAGTAATTTTGTTCCTAATTTGCACCCACAAGTTTTCCAGAATAACTCAGAAATTTAGCATCTTTGGTCGAAACAATGCCTAGGCAATACCATGCAAGTCCTACAATCTTTTAAAGAACAGATCAGCAATAATGAGAAGCATCATCAGTTTTACTTGGCAAGGAATGAAATGTGCCATTTGTAGAAAACGAATCTACACACAAATTGAGTCTTTCCAAATTTAGATCTCGGCAACCCTAATACAAAGTCACTAGAAAATGTCAGTCCAGGGTGCCTGAGGTATAGGTAGAGGCATGTATAAACCATTAGGTTGAACACAATTTTAGCTTGTCTTACAGGTCACACACTACTACAGATTCTCTCAACGTCCCGTTTCATATGTGGCCAATGAAATAGTCTTGCAGTTACCAATGTCTTAACTACTCCGAAATGTCCCGTTAACCCTCCACTATGTGATTCCCTAACCAACAGGTCTCGCATAGAACAGCTTTGGAATACACAGTTTTCTCTTTAAAAAAAACCCTTCTGTCGGTAAATACTTATCTACCGCAGTATTTTTCACGAAGCTTTTTAAAAATCTCAGAAAAATCAAATCAGATTCATACAGTTCTTTTACAAGCTCAAAAACCAAGTATTTTCGCATCGAGGGTTGAAATTAGAGCATACCTCCGTGATAGTGCATCAGCAACAACATTTCCTTACCTTTCTTTACTTGATGACATACGGAAATTCTTCAATGAACTCCATCCATCTTGCATGTCTCTGTTTAATTTTTGCTGACCTCGATAGCGTTAAACGACTCATGGTCCGGTGTGAATCACACTCTCTGGGTTAGGAGTAAGTGCTGCCAAGTCTCCAAGTGCTCGACTAGGGCATATAATCTTTGTCGTAACGTCGGGTAATCAATGTTGCCCCATTTAGCTTCTCGCTGAAATATATGCAACCGGTTTTCCTTCTTTGGGCATCAGCACAGCGCCGATACCTACACCAGATGCATCGCATTCAATTTAAAATGATCTAGAGAAATCAGGTAAGACAAGAACGAGGGGCTTGAGTTAAACTTCCCTTTAAGAATCTGAAAAAGCTTTCTCCTTGCGCGTCTCCCTTTAAACTCCAGTTCTTCCTTGATAACCGCGGTCAAGGAGCGGCAATACTGCTGAAGTCTTAACAAAACATCGGTAGAAGCTAGCAGTCCATGAAAGCTTCGGACCTCGGTAACTGACAGTTCGGTGTCGGCACATTCTTGAATAGCTCGGCATTTCTCCTCATCGACTTGTAATACCTCGGGGTTTACAACAAACCGAAATGAAAAAACGAGCTTAATCGGTGCAAAAAGTCACTGCTCGGGTTAGATACAATTTTCATACCGAAGTACAATCGCACACCCTAAGATTGCCCATGTTCAATACAAAGTTTTTGCTTATACAAGAAATGTCGTCAAGTAAACGAACAACAAATTTTCCTATGAAAGCTGCGGTACATGGTTCACAATTTCATAACGTGCTATGGTGCATTAGTAAACCGAAGGCATAACTGAACCATTCATAATAAACCATGTTTAGTTTTAAAGGCTGTTTTTCGCACTCATACCTCTTTCAATGCGTATTTGATGATAGCCACTTTTGCAGATCTTATTTTAAAAATAAGCATGCTCTCCATACAGTTCATCTAGCAATAATCATCTAGCGAGGTATGGCATGTACGGTATTTTATCGTGATGCTTGTTGACAAGCTGGCATCTACACACATACGCTCAAGTTCCATCCTCTTTGGTACAAAGATTACCGGGACGGCGCACGATCATAACTTTCCCTCGGAACAATTAGCCTTTGTCCATTAGCCTCAGCAACTTGACTTGCTTACTTCTGCAGTTCTTAGTTTTCTTCCGGGTTACTCGATATGCAGGGACGATTCGGAAATAACAGCTCGCAGGTACGAGTCGATCTGATGGTGTTCAATGCCCGCTATCGGAGGTAGACCTCGGGGAATCTCCTCGGGCAAGTACAGTCACCGAACTCCTGTAATAAAGAGAAATAACAGAGAAGCTGGGCAAGAAGGGCTATTGTTTAGTGTTAACAGGCATGTTTCCTTGAGGATCACCATTTGTTTTGCAACTCAAAGTTCTTCTCACGAATCTTTCCACCCCACATAGAAATTTTTCTTTCTCTCTATTTTTTAACCTCAGCTTTCTTTTTTTCTCTTACAACCTCTCACTTCTCTTTTTTTTCACGTCGCTAACTCACGTCTTTTCAACTCCTTCTCTCTCTTTGCTGTTGGAACTTCTCATCTGATCCTCATAGAATTTCCTTTGGTGGTCAAAGGACCAGAATGACGTTCCGTTTTTTTGAAAGTAAAGGATGATCGGTTGGTATATATGCCATCAATGTGACGCACGTCGTCGAATTGCCAGGCGTCGGCCTAACAGTATGTGACCAGCTTGCATCGGTACTTTGACATCACATGTCACCTTCATCTTCTATATTTTCCGATGCGGAAACGCGAATTAGAACTTGTAGTCGGTTAACTTTGACCTCACCACTATCATTCAGCCTGTAGTTTTGTAAGGTCGGCGGGTCGGTCTGTCTTGTCGGCAAGCACCGAGTTTCTCAACAACAAAGTTACTAGCTACATTGGTGCAACAGCCCACCATCAATAATCATGTTGCATACTTATTTTGTATATGTGCATCGTGTATGGAATATATTTTTCCCGTTGCACCTCGTTGTATCTGTGGTATTGTATTGAGAGCTCGGCGGGTCACTAGTAGTATTTCCCTGAGCAGGGTATTCTTTTCAGCTTCGTCTTCTTCTAGAGGCGGCATAATGTAGTCTCATCCTCCTTCAATCAGTCTCGATTTCGCCATTCTCAAGCAGTATCTAACCTTTGGTTCGGCATTGATTGGCAATGTGGTCCTCTCCTACCCAGACATTAAAACACTTGATATCTCGGTTTCTTAGTCCTCGGGGGTAAGATGTTGCTAACCTTTTTACTGACTCGGGAACGAAGTCTTGAGTTTGCTCGCTTGTGGCTTTCTTCCTTCTTCGGGTAGTTCGACTTCCAGGAAGTTGAACTCGGCACTCGGTCTCGCCGAATGTACCCATTCCTCTTGAGCTGATTCTCCACTTTGATTAGCCGACATACACCCATATCTTCCAGCTCGATGTAATGTTGAAGTTCCCCACGTTGGCAATGTCTCTGTTAAGTCCACTCAAATCTCGCCATTGTAGATTTCACGATCTTTCTTCAATATTGCCGGATCATAGTGATCTCCATCTCTTGTATAGTCTTCCACACTTCGCTGCCTTGTGAGGTCCCTGCAACTTCTGATATAGACCTCGGTAAGTAATGACTCGGCACCGAAACGCTTTTCTCATTACTTCTTTCATCTCAGCCCAAGTCTCGATTGGCGCGCCCCCGCTTTCTTCCTCCTAATTATGTACTGATCCCACCGTACACTATAGCATAGTCAGTAAAACTCAGTGGCAACGAATTTTACCTTTTTGAGCTCCGAATATCGGTGGCAATCAAATACTAACTCGATGCCTTCTTTCCCACTCCAGAATATGCCTCGGGATCGTTCTTTCCTTTGAAAAATGCGTATGGGAATTTTTATTTTGATATTAGCCGAGGTTGTTGTTTCTCTCGATCTCTGGTTATCTCCGGTGCTTGGTTGTCCCGATCTCTAACGACTCGTTGCGAACACCTCGGTAGTTGATCATCTCGGTAGTTTTACCTCCTCTTCCAGAATCTTCACTGAAAGAATCAAAATCTCTTCATCTCGGGGAAGCTTTGTTGATTTTCTTCTTTGTTACGGACTGGTTGGTTACGTGAGGGTGGTCTAGGCCGGCGCTTTCTTCTCAACCATCTAATCGCTCTGTATCGGTGCCATCAACCGTCTTCATTCTCCCATCGATTGCTTCCATCAGGAAGTTTTGGGTTCAACTGTCTTTCCAATTTGGTTTGGAGTGCTTGAAGTTGTGAGACATGATCCTGCAAAGAAATGTGAATAAAACAACTGTATCCCTTACACCTCACGTGGATTTTCACTCAAAACACTCGTGGTGCACTCAACGGCTTTTACCCTCAAATGTGCTCACCACACTGC
This sequence comes from Xerophyta viscosa, assembly GCA_002076135.1. Classification (NCBI taxonomy): domain Eukaryota; kingdom Viridiplantae; phylum Streptophyta; class Magnoliopsida; order Pandanales; family Velloziaceae; genus Xerophyta; species Xerophyta viscosa. Next base: position 107,746 of record MJHO01000258.1, read on the forward strand.
CTTTTACCACTCTTGAGAAATTCTCTGTCGGTTCTAAGTCGAACTAAGGACAAGTGAATTTCCGAATAAATCCACCAAGAAAATCACCAAACAATCTGTGTATATATTTGTGGAGATCAAAAAAAACAAAACAAAGATTCAAAACTTCTCCTTTCGGTCTCGGATTTTCAGATTCCAACAAAATTCCAATGTTCAAGAAAAAACAAAATCAAGGATCTTAAAATGCCAAACCAAACAAATTTTCAACTGTCACTTTTTCTTTTTTTTTTTTTTTTTTTTTTTTTTTTTTTTTTTTTTTTTTTTTTTGGTTTAACTTTGCCGAAACTGAATGCAAACTTTTCAAAAACGAAATAACACACCTGACCTAGAAACTGAGCTCTGATACCAAATGATACGAACACGGTGCGGAAATAACGACTTTAGCCGAAGCTACTCAGATCTATCTAGGTACATTCAGGTAGATAAGGAAATAAGATAAAATAAAGATAACTTGGATAACTTCCCGTGGGGTTGGCTCCGCGACCCGTTTCCTATAAAGAGGCAAAGAACCTTGGGAAATAGTGCCAGGCCTCGACCCCGTTTATACCTTATAGAGAGGTAAGAACCTTGGAATTGCATTTGAACGCCACAATCGATTTACGGGAGATCGACTGATAAGTTCGGTGGTGGACGGCCCACGGACATCGATAAGTTCAAGTATCTAAAAGAACCAACGAGTTTCTCTAACTCACAATTTTGATCATCCAAAAGATGTTTCATCATCCTCAATGGGTTTTTTATACCAGAGATTACAATGAGTTTAGATTCATTGTTCTTAGACATCTCGGTATTAAACAAGTATGTAAAACAGTAAATTCTGCATTAATTAGCACTAGGCTCTAAATAATTAAGTGCTCAGGGAATCCGTCTCTGGCGCTTCGTTTCTTCTCATGTCTCTGGGCTTCACCTTCTTATGTCGTCATATCATTCTCAGAAAGACTACCGTTCGGCAAGACGACTCGGCATTGGTCTGGAAGACACCTCGGCTAGACGACTCCGCAATAAAGACCGGACCTCTTAGGCAAAAGACGAGACCTCGGCTATAAAGACTAACTCGGCAAAGATATCTCGCATGCCATGTCGGCCAGCCCACCTCGGCCATGCCCTCAGACCCTCGGGTTCAAAGACCTCGAAATGGTTATTAAGATGCAAGGCTCAGTAACTAGTGCTTCGCTTATCTCGGCCCAGATACTTTTAATTAGCCCGTGAAGTGTCACCTCGGCTTGTCGAGCTCGGGATCTAGTAATTGGTCCGCTCGGGACTGAAACTTGTGAAGTGTTCGTTCCTTTCCGACACCATCGATTTCATGTGCGATCCGATCTCTTGTCTTGTCGCCTCGGTTGAGACTTCCTTCACCTCGGCTGGGTTGATAAGCGACTGATCTCGGCGCGGGATCTCGGCTGGGTTGATAGACGACTGGTCTCGGCTCAGGATCGTATCACACTCGCTGTTGGAGAGCGAGGAAATCAAGCGCCAAGTATAAGAGCTCATGGGGCAAGGGGTGATCAAGCCAAGCAGCTCACCTTGCGGATCCCCAATTGTTATGGTGCCTAAAAGGATGGAGGGTGGAAGATGTGTGTGGATTACCGAGCCTTGAACAAGATCACCGTGAAGAATAGGTATCCACTACCAAGGATCGAGGACTTGATTGATCATTTTCAACCCGCCAAGTACTTCACCAGGTTGGACCTCAAGTCCGGGTATCATCAAGTAAGGGTGACCGAGGAGGATACGTGGAAGACGGCGTTCAAGACTAAGCAGGGCCTAATTTTGAATGGTTGGGATTGCCGATTTGGGTTGTGCAAATGGCCCCGGACTGCGCGGCAGTTTCATCGGATCGTGGGGAGGCGGTGGCGGTTGATGAACGATATTTTAGACCTTTTATTGATGATTTTGTAATTGGGTATTTAGATGATAACCATGTTTTTAGTCAGGATTGGACTAGTCACATGGAGCATCTTGGCAAGGTGTTTGCCGTACTTGAGGTGCATGGCCTCAAGTTGAACTTGAAGAAAATACGACGTAGGGAGGCTCAACCTCGTGTATTTGGGCTTTGTGGTGGGACATGGCGAGCTCAAGATTGACCCAAGCAAGGTCAAGATTGACCCAAGCAAGGTGCGGGTCATATTGGAGTGGCCAAGGCCTAGGAATGTGACGGAGGTGCGAAGCTTTGTAGGGGCGTGCCAATACGTCCGCAAGTTCATTAGGCACTTCTCACAAGTGGCGGCCCCACTGCATGGATTAACCAAGGCAAGCGCTAAGTTCGTATGGACGGACTAGCATGAGGCGGCGTTCAAGCTATTGAAGAGAATGATAACCACGGCACCGGTGCTCGCGTTGCCCAACCTCCAGCGGCCTTTAGAGCTGAATGCGATGCATCAGGACATGCCATGGGGGCGGTCCTATCCCAAGATGGGAAACCAGTGGCGTATCACAGTGAGACGTTCCAAGGCGCACAACAAAACTACCCTACTTATGACAAAGAATTGTACGCTTTGCATCAAGCGGTAAAGCATTGGAGGCACTACATCTTGGGGAAGGAGATGGTGTTGCATACGGACCACCGGCCGTTGCAATACTTACAAACACAATCTAAGTTGCAGCAAGCTCGGCATATGAAGTGGATGGCTTACTTGCAACAATTCAACCTCGTCATCAAATACAAAAAGGGCGTGACCAACAAGTTGGCCGATATATTCTCACGGCCACAGATGACGGGTGTGTCGGCGCTTTTGTGCGGGGTGGTAATGCAGGTGCTTCCCATGGGTCATGAGAAGTATGGGCCACTTTATGCAGAGAATGAAGAATTTCAGGCCTGGGCGGATCAAGACCTGGCTGCGGGCGCAGGCGTGGGAGTGCTGCGGGCGCGGGCGCAGAGGGCACTTCGGGCAAGGACGAAAGGCGGACTTCAGGCGCAGGACAGCGTGCGCGCGCTAGGCTATATGGGCATCAATTAAAGTGGCGTCAAGGCCTATTATACCGAGGTGATAGGTTGTGTGTACCTCGGGGTGCAGACCGGGCGAGGTGGCTCCGGGAGGCGCACACGTCCAAGGTGGCTTGACATTTCAGCGTGGAGAAGACGTTGAAAAATTTGGAGAGGTATCTCTATTGGCCACGCATGCGCGTGGATGTGGAAAGGTTTGTTAGGGGTTGCACCCTATGCTGTACGTCCAAGCCGGCGAATAGGAAGACGGGACTTTATATGCCACTACCCGTACCAAGCTGACCTTAGGAAAGCGTGTCTATGGACTTCGTGGGAGGCTTGCCGAGCACAAGGCGTGGTCGTGACTATATTTTTGTTGTTGTGGACAGGTTTAGCATGATCAACCTTGTGCCATGCAAGAAGACAATAACGGCGAGGAGGCGGCTATTATTTTTTATCATGTGTGGCGTCACTTCGGCCTACCCTCATCCATCATTTCGGATAGGGACTGTCGGTTCCTTGGGAAGTTCTGGAAGACACTATGGAGCTTGATGGACACTAAGCTCAATAGAAGCACTGCGTCTCACCCGCAAGCATCCAAAGACATGGGACGAGAGTTTACCCTACATAGAGTTTGCATTCAACCGAGCCGTGCATGGCTCAACGGCGCTGGCCCCATTTGAGGTGTGCCTTGGGTACACTCCTCAAGGTCCACTTGATTTGGCATTCCCTAGCCAACCCGAGCACAACATTTCGTATACTCAAGAAATATGGTGATAATGCATTCCAATTGGATTTGCCATCATACATGGGTATGTACTCCGTAGTTAATGCGGAGAAAACTTAAGTTGTTTGAGCCTTCGAGGTTAGATGATGATCAACCCATGACCTTGCCGTCAATGGAGGAATTGGAGTTAGGGCGGGAAGAGCCTCTAACCGAGGATGGCATTGTGGAACGGAAGGTTATCACTACAAGGAAGGGAGATCAGCTTAGGTACCAGATAGGACAGCGAGGGAATTTGCCCTCTAAGTCTAAGTGGTACACTTCGGAGGAAGGCCGCAAGGCTTTTCCTCATTTGGAGTTCTAGGTAACTTATTGCGGAGCAATAGTACATACAGTGGGGAGGTTTGATCCAGGAGGCTCTTTGGTCATGGACACAACAAGGCATGGACGCAAGGTGTGGTTTAGCCATGATCCAGGAGGTTCTTGGGTCAAGTTGAAGACAATAAGGTTGGTTGCATGACTAGGACAAGAACTTGTTCTTCCCTAGATCCTATTTACATCCAAGGGAATCACGGCTACACCCTAGAACCGTGGAGGGCATTCGGATCATGCGGGCATGATGAGGGAGAAGAACGCGTTCACCAGAGAAGAAGACCACGAAATCCCTTGAGACGAAGGAATAGAAGCCGCAGGAGATAACGGTTGAGAAGTCCGAGGAGATCACCTAAGCGAGCAGAAGAACTCAGGAGACAGTGTTCACCTGACCGGGAAGATCCAAAGCAAATGGAGAAGAAACACTCTCCCAGGCTGCTAATGGCAATACGAAGAGTTCACAGTATCCTGGGTGGTCCCACCTATGTGGGCATGAGTAGGTGGCGGAAGAAGGTGTTCAACCGAGAAGTCTGCCAAATGCGATACTCAGAAGGAACAATCTCCCTGGCCGCTAATGGCAATAAGAAGAGTTCACTGCATTCTTGGTGGTCCCTCCGATGTGGGCATGAGGGAGAAGAAGGCGTTCAGCAGAGAAGAAGACCACGAAATCCCTTGAGACGAAAGACCAGAAGCACCAGGAGACATCGGTCGAGAAGTCCGAGAAAATCGCCTAAGCGAGCATAAGAATTCAAGGAGACATTGTTCACCTGACCGGGAAGAGCCAAAACTAAAGGACACGGAATACTCTCCAAGGCCGCTAATGGCAATACGGAGAGTTCACTGTATCATGGGTGGTCCCTCTTATGTGGGCATGAGTAATTGGGAGAAGAAGGAATTCAGCCGAGAAGTCTGCCAATTATAAGACTCAGAATGAACACTCTCCCTAGCCGCTAATGGCAATAAGAAGAGTTCACTGCATCCTGGGTGGTCCCTCCGATGCGGTCATGAGTATGAGGGAGAAGAAGGCGTTCAGCAGAGAAGAAGGCGTTCAGCAGAGAAGAAGACCACAGAATCCCTTGAGACGACGGACCAGAAGCCCCAGGAGACAGCGGTCAAGAAGTCCGAGGAGACCGCCTATGCGAGTAGAAGAAGTTAGGAGACAGTGTTCACCAGACCTGAAAGAGCCAAAACAAATGCAGAAGGAACACTCTCCCAGGCCGCTAATGGCAATACGGAGAGTTCACTGTATATATGGTGGCCCCTTATATGTGGGCATATGTAGAAGGGAGAAGAAGGTATTCAATAGATAAGTCTACCAAATACGAGACTTAGAATGAACACTCTCCCCGGCCGCTAATGGAAATAAGAAGAGTTCACTGCATCCTGGGTGGTCCCTCTGATGCGGTCATGAGTATGAGGGAGAAGAAGGCGTTCAGCAGAGAAGAAGACCACGGAATCACTTGAGACGAGGAATCAGAAGCCCTAGGAGACAGCAGTCTAGAAGTCCGAGAAGATCGCCTAAGCGATTAGATGAAGTCAGCAGACAGTGTTCGCCTGACCGGGAAGATTCAAAGCAAATGGAGAAATAACACTCTCCCAGGCCGTTAATGGCAATACGGAGAGTTCACTATATCCAGGGTGGTCCCTCCTATACAGGCATGAGTAGGAGGGAGAAGAAGGTGTTCAACAGAGAAATCTGCCAAATACGAGACTCATAATGAATACTCTCCCTGGCCGCTAATGGCAATATAGAGAGTTCACTGTATTCTGGTTGGTCCTTTCGATGCAGGCATGAGTAGGAGGGAGAGGAACGCGTTCAGCAGAGACGAAAACCACGAAATCCCTTAGGACGACGGACCAGAAGCCCTAGGAACAGCGGTCAAGGAGTCAAAGGAGACCGCCTAAGCGAGTAGAAGAAGTCAGGAGACAGTGTTCACCTGACCGGGAAGAGCCGAAACAAATGGAAGAAGAACACTCTCCCAAGCTGTAAATGGCAATACGGAGAGTTAACTGTATCCTAAGTGGTCCCTCCTATGACGGCATGAGTAGGAGGGAGAAGAAGGTGTTCAGCAAAGAAGTCTGCCAAATACGAGACACATAATGAATACTCTCTCCGGCTGCTAATGGCAATATGGAGAGTTCACTGTATTCTGGTTGGTCCTTTCAAATGCGGGGATGAGTAAGAGGGAAAAGAAGGCGTTCAACAGAGACGAAGACCACGAAATAGCTTGAGACGAAGGACCAGAAGCACTAGGAGATAGCGGTCGAGAAGTCCGAGGCGGTCTCCTAAGCGAGTAGAAGAAGTCATGAGACAGTGTTCACCTGACGGGGAAGAGCCAAAACAAATGGTGAAAGAACACCCTTCCAGGCCGTAAATAGCAATACGGAGAGTTTACTGTATTCTGGGTCGCGAATCAGATTTATGGAGAATACGAAGCACGCGACGATATTATGGCCGCATATCTTCGTAAAATCAACCATCTCGTCTCCGACCTCGAACAGTTCGAAGTTCTTCACCTCCCTCGAGAAAAGAACCACATGGCGGACGCCTTGGCTCAGCTGGCCTTGACAATGACAAACGAACAACCGGGTGCCGTCTTCCGAGAAGAGCTTCATACTCGGCAATTAACGAAGTAGAGGTATGTTCCGCAGTCCATTCTAGTAGTTGGCTTTCTGACATCAAAAACTACTTTGACAAACTATAAGAAGAGCGGCCCGTTTTACTCTCATAAACGGTCAGCTATATCGCATCGCCTTCTCAGCCCCCTCCCTCAAATGCGTGGACGAAGAGGCGGCTCAGAATATCCTTCGAGACATACACGAGGGGATGTGCTCTAACCATGTAGGAGCACGGACCCTCGCTCAGAAAATCTTCCGACAAGGCTATTATTGGCCACCGTCATGACGGATGCTGAGAAGTTTGTTCTTTCGTGCCTACGATGCCAAAAACACGCCAAGATCAGCCATATCCCTGCTGAGCCTATATCAATGTCGTAAATCGCCATAGCCAGTTGTCCTACAATGGCACAGGACCCTCGCTAGGTCCTGCTCCCCCCGCCTCGAGACAAGAGGAGCGATTCATGCGCATCGGTGCCACGTATTGACTATTTACGAAGTGATTTGAAAGCCAGAACATTGGCACACCATCACCGGGGCTTCAGTCAACCAAACTTCTTTAACAATCCGTGCGTATGCAGTTTCCGGATACCAACTGTAGTACCTTCGTATCCGACAAAGGCAGCCAATATTTAACGAGCCAGAATTAAAGAAGCTATATCAAACGCTCCATATCAAACAAAGGTTCGCGTCCGTCTACCATCCGCAAGCTAACGGACAGGTGGAGAACGCGAATCGAACAATATTGGAAGGTCTGAAAAAACGTCTGGAGGGCGCAAAGGGAAATTGGCCCGACATACTCCCCACGGTCCTATGGGCATATCGAACCACCCACCGTACGGCTACTGGAGAAACACCCTTCGCTCTCACCTACGGGACTGAAGCGGAAATTGCCGGAGAGCTGAGCAACCCCACTCTCCGAGTCGAGTACAGCGACGACACATCCAACGGGGACCGCTTACTCAATAATCTCGATTTACTCGACGAGAAACGGGAGAAAGCCCTAATCCAAGCACAAGCATACAAGCAACGGGTATCCCACTACTACTACAGCCGGGTGTGGTCGAGATCTTTCCGAGAAGAACAACTAGTCATGAGAAAAATACAGCAACAATCTGGAAAACTCGGACAAACATGGGAAGGACCTTACAGAATCTCTGAGGTACTCGGCAAGGGAGCTTACGCACTACAAGACATGGAAGGAAACGAAAATCCCTTGAGACGACGGACCAGAAGCCCTATGGGACAGCGGTCAAGAAGTCCGAGGAGACCGCCGAAAGCGAAGTAGAAGAAGTCAGGAGACTGTGTTCACCTGACCGGAAAGAACCAAAACAAATGATGAAGGAACACTCTCCCAGCCGCTAATGGCAATACGGAGAGTTCACTGTATACTGGATGGTCCCTCCTATGTCGGGCATAAGTAGGAGGGAGAAGAAGGTGTTCAGCAGATAAGTCTGCCAAATACAAGACTCAGAATGAACACTCTCCCCGTGCCTGATGCAGCGGCATAAAGGGAGAGTCGACCGCTGTCCTGGCGATCCCTTCACGCATGCGGTGTGCATGAGTATGGATGAGACGAAGAAGGCATGTCAGCAGCAGAGAGCAACGTGAAAGGCCAGCAGAATGAGCGGCCAGTTTAGAGCTACAGAAGGACCGGAAGCACCAGGAGGCAACGGTCGAGAAGTCCGAGGCGATCGCCTAAGCGAGTAGAAGAAGTTAGGAGACAGTGTTCACGTCGATACGGTCTAAACACTAGCCCGAACGAAGTGCTTTTCGTTGAAGGTACGGGAAGGATCCCGAATAAGAAACTACGACATGCCTATCCGTCTGACCACGGACTGCGACACCGACGAGTAGGGATCGTCTCAAACACCAGAAGCACGAACAGCGCGTCGTGTAACAAACAAATAGCACACCATGCTACGAACCACGTGGAGCTCGATGACTTTAATACCCCTGGGAAAGGACACGTGGGGTGCTACAGTGATTTGGCGGATAATTAACTACCATAATGCCCTTTAATGTGAGGTTCCGGAGATTTAGATTTGTTATTATCGAGTTAATTATGCTTGATCGAGAGTTTAATTTGAATTTTTGGGTGCTCGATTTGCATTTGGAGTGCAGTTGAAATTGATTTCTGCGTTTTGGGCCAAGCTGTGGTATGAAAGCTCGGCCGACCGAGTCGATTTGACTCGGCCCAGCCGAGCCCAGATCAGGCCTGCCGCGCGGGCGAGCCAAATGGCTCGAGCCCGACGTCGCAGACCCATCTCTGCACTCTCCTGCGACCTCTTCTTTCTCTGCCCTCTCGTCGGACTCTCGTCTCTCTCGTTCTCCGGGACTTCCGGCTCGCCGCGCCGCCTCGACCATGGCCGACCTGCTTCAGCAGCGGTCCGCGCCCCACCGACGCCTGCTGGACTGACGCCCCCTACCGTGTACGGCTTGCGTCGCCTAACCCAGCAATCGTCGCCGTCGGTGATGCAACCGTCTCTCTTCGAGGCGTGCGTAAAATTTTCGGCCGCGAAAGCCCTTAGCCGGTGTCGCCTCCGCCGTTCGGCGTATGGCCGTGCCACGCTGCCGCACCGGCCCGCAAGACTCGCAGTACGTTTGTTTGGCCGTTCCGTACCCCGGAGACACTATCGCCCAATGCGTCGATTGAAGGCCGTGCTACAAGATATCTCTCTCCTCTCTGCTTGTCGATTTCCGACCGCCGGCAACGCCGCGCTGTTCGGCCGCCGCTCGAGTTTGCCCGCTGCCTCCCCCGGACCCATGAGTGTGCTGGTGCATCCCGATCTCTCCGTCGCGTGACTGTTGCTGTCGCCACCGCCGCCGGCCGTCTCCGGCGAACATTCCGGCGAACCCGACCGGTCAGCAAGATTGCCTCGAGCTCGTGAACGTGTTGCCGAGATCGATTTTGTAATAGCTTCGATGTTCGCACGCCGATTGTTTGACCCTAATTGGTAAGGTTAGGGTACAAGGTGAGCGGTTCGCACCTTTGTTTGATAACATGCTTATATGCTTCGATCATGGGTTGAGATAGTTTATTATGCGATTTAGAGTCTTGTTGATCATCTTGCCTAACTGAGATCTTCCCTCCATCACACCGACACGAATTACCCCTTCCGTAATCCAACCATCATCTGAAGTTCTGCGTAGTGTACACCATCCCAATCCTGGTGAGGATAAACCCATCAGCATCATCTGGCGCCGTCCGTGGGAAACTAGCGTACACCATATACCGTAGATCTCTCCGATCCGTTCGACATGGTAAACACTCGAAGCCAACCCGCTCGTCGGTCAACCTCCCGAGCACGCCCAAACACAAACACTTCAACTCCAACTCAACTTCCTTCTCCGCCGATACCGAACGCCCGATGGCGCCGGATCCCTCTTCGGGCCCCAGAAACACACCCGTCTCAATCTTTGGATGCTTATCAAGCCGCACAGCTCGAAATTTTAACCAACCCGTTGGTCCAACAAGAAATACAAGGAAACCGTGCGGGCGGCATTACGAGAACAAAACATAACCGCCGCCGCATCGCAGCAGGCTCAAATCTGTCAGTCGGGGCGAGATCCAGCACGCCGTGGTGCAACTAGAGAAAATAGGGAAAATAGCAGGAGGGAGTCTACTTTCGACAGACTACTAACCCTCCACCACGACAAGAGCCTGCACGCTCGATAGGCCAAGCAGCTCAACGATTACCACATCAACACCAGCGCTCTGCGACGGGACCCATCCGGGCCAAGACCCGAGACGGCGAGAGTCTCACCACGAACGACGACTCTCCACACATTCGAGTCAACACGAGCGCGGTGACGAAGTGAGCTCCGGGAGATCAAAAGAAAGACGACTTCAAGAACTACGACGCACTCAGCAACGGGAAGCCATTCCCGCTCTCCCTGGTCCTCCGGCCATCAAAAAATGCTTCAATAGCTCCTTCACGGGAGTCGACCGATTCTCGCCCTTTCGGAGGAGATAGTGGCGTCTCCGTACCCCGTGGGTTATACCGCGCCAAAAATCAACCGTTACGACGGCACCACGGATCCGACGCACTATATCCGCCACTTTGTTCGGGCGATGAAAGCATACCCGTGCGACGAGATGCTATATTGCAATGTCCTCCCGACACTGTTCGAGGGTAACGCCTTAACTTGGTTTAACCAACTACCCCCAAGGTGCATCACGAACTGGGATCAGTTCGTTGAAATGATTGTCTCGAGATTCTTCTCCAGCACTCATTTCCAAAAGAGTCCGGACTCCATTATGAACATCAAGCAAGAACCCAACGAAACCTTGATGAGCTATTACAACCGATTCACCGAGGAGCAAATCAAGTTGGGGATAACGAGCAACGACCTTATCGTCACAGCCCTGAAGATCGTCATCGCGGAACGAACAATTGGCCTACGAATTTCCACCGCAATACTCCCAAGACCGCGGAAGGAGCCCTTAAAAGGCTACGAGAGTGTGCCTCGGCCGAAGAGGTGCTGATAAGCCGTGGAACCATCAAGGGGAAGCACACTGTGACGAAATCTTCTCATGCCGTTGCCAACTTGGGGCAAGGCACCTCTTCGGAAGGGGGAAGAGCGCAAGACAGCTCCAATAACGAGGCCCAGAAAAAAAGAAAGAATCCAAGCGACGGCAGGGCCCCCAAGTCGGTCAGAAGCCAGTATACAATACCAGGTTCGGGAGTACACCCCCTTGTCCGCTCCACGGAAAGACATCCTGCATATACTGGAAACCAAAGAGCAAGTGGCTAGGCCACCCCCTATCAGAGCTCCTCCAAAGAAAAGAAACGAAGAGGAAAATACTGCGATTTTCATGAGTAGCACGGGCAACTTCACCGAAGACTGCCGCCAATGGTTACCGTCCCAGCACGACGAGGTTCCGATGACGGAAGAGTACTGTTCCTCGGTTCCACCCTGTAATCCCGAAGAGCATGAAATACTAAAATAGTGCCTTCAAAGCAACACGGACGTATTTGCGTGGACTCCGTCCGACAAGCAAGGAATCGACCCCAGTGTTATCACACATAAGCTCAGCGTTAGGCCCGACGCCAAGCCGGTCAAACAGAAGAAAAGATCTTTTGCCCTCGAAAGAGCCAAAGCCATCAAAGATGAAGTTGAGAAGCTTTTAAGTGCCGGCTTCATTAAGGAAGTTCGATACCCCGAATGGCTTTCAAATGTCGTACTAGTTAAAAAAATCTAACGGTAAATGGAGAATGTGTATCGACTTCACCGATCTCAATAAAGCATGCCCAAAAGATTGTTACCCGCCTGTTCCCCAAAAGCATAAGTTTGGTTAGGATTCGACCGCAGGACACGGAATGCTAAGCTTTATGGATGCGTTCTCCGGATATAATCAAATCAAAATGCATCCCGGAGATGAAGAGAAAACGAGCTTCATCACCGACATGGGGACGTTCTGTTACACGATTATGCCGTTCGGACTAATAAACGTAGGGGCAACTTTCCAAAGATTCATGGATACGGGTTTCAGACCACTCCTGGGGAACACGATGGAAGCCTACGTGGACGATCTTCTCGTCAAAAGTAAAAATCGGAAAGATCACCCTCGGCACGACAGAGCATTCGAGGAACTCAAGCTCTTCCTCACACAACCCCCGGTCATGGCCATCACTGAACCCGGAGAGCCACTGTACTTATACGTCTCTGTTTTGGAGTCCGCCTCCAGCGTGGTCCTCGTCCGTGAACGGGATAAAATCCAAAATCCCATCTTTTATTATAGCAAGCTTCTCGGAGACTCAGAGCTCAACTATTCCACGCTAGAGAAAATAGCTTACACGATCATCCTTTGCTCAAGGCGACTGAGGCCGTACTTCCAAGGGCACCCCATTTCACATCCTAACGAATACCCCACTGGTGCAGGTTATGAAAGATCCGGGGGCATCAGGCCGTATAGTTAAGTGGTCGATGAAACTGAAAGAGTTTGACATCCTGTTCCAGCCACGCCCAGCGATCAAGGCTCAGGCCTTGGCGGATTGCATAGCCGAAATGACCCCGCCACTCTAAGAAGAACTCCGTTGACGCACATCGAAAGCAGTCTCCTCTGAAAATCTTTGGACACTGCATACCGACGGATCCTCCAATGCAACCGGCAGCGGGGCAGGCATAGTCCTGTGCAGCCCGGACGGAACCAGGTTGGAATACGCCCTGAAATTGAACTTCCCCGCAACCAACAACGTGTCAGAGTACGAAGCAATCGTAGCCGGCATCCGCCTCTCCAAACAGCTCGGAATCAGACGGCTAAAAGCATATACCGATTCGCAACTCTTCGCGAATCAGATTTCTGGAAAATACGAAGCACGCGACGATATTATGGCAGCATATCTTCGTAAAATCAACCATCTCGTCTCCGACCTCGAACAGTTCGAAGTTCTTCACATACCTCGAGAAAAGAACCAAATGGCCGACGCCTTGGCTCGGCTGGCCTCGGCAACGGCAGACGAACAACCGGGTGCCGTCTTCCGAGAAGAACTTCATACCCCGGCAATTAACGAAGTAGAGGTATGTTCCGCAGTCCATTCTTAGTAGTTGGCTTTTCTGACATCAAAAACTACTTGGAGAAACAGGAGCTCCCCCGGATAGAAAACTCGCTGAGGCGATTGTAAGAAGAGCGGCCCATTTACTCTCATAAACGGTCAGCTATATCGCATCGCCTTCTCAGCCCCCTACCTCAAATGCGTGGACGAAGAGGCGGCTCAGACTATCCTCCGAGACATACACGAGTGGATGTGCTCTAACATGTAGGAGCACGGACCCTCGCTCAGAAAATCTTCCGACATGGCTATTATTGGCCCACCGTCATAACGAATGCTGATGTTGGGTTATCCGGGTCGAAAAACCCATCAGATGCGCAGTGGAAATTTAAAAATTTTAAAACACAAACCCCGTTTACCCGAATTTAGGATCACATTGGTGTGCTATAATAATCGAAACAATTATACATCACATGTAAAATAAGCATGACATAATAAAATTAATCTAATTAATTTTATTACGATCCTATCATGCTTCTAATGCGGTACGAGTTTTATTGAAATACCTTGGTGAGTCGCACACGCCGTGTAATGATTCTCGGATTCTGATGAATTGGGCCGCGAAAATTACCCGACCTCTAACGCTAGTCCACGCTGAGACGCTCGGGAAACCGAATTCAATTTTAATCAAATTAAAACGAAATTGGGCCTTGGATCCAATCCAAGCTCGGCCCGTGATGAACAGTGCTGTCTTCTTCTTCCTTGCGCCTGCTAAAATCGACGCTCCCGATCGTCGTTCGAAGCTCGCCCGCAACACTCGCCGGCGCTATCTCTACTCAGCAGCCCGTCTCCGTTGCCGTCGCCTTCTCAAGCCGCCGGACTACAAGCCGTTTTCTGGACGTTCTCGCGTTCGGTCCCGTGCAACAATTTGCACGCAATGGTGAGACACCGTGAAGCTGCCGGAGCTTCGTGCCGTCACCTTCGGCTGGCGGAGACGATGCCAAGACGTCAGTCAGGCGGTGGAGCAGTCAGCCAAATACCGCAATGTCAGTCGGTGTCGTTTTGCCGGACAAGTCCCTCGCCGTCGTCTGCGGTCGGAGAAGAAGGTGGTGGAGGGGAGGCGCTCGAACGAGAAGAAGACCCGAGCTCGTGCTAGCGGCTGTAGGGTTTTCTTTTCCTCCTTCGCGGTGCCGACGTTCTCTTTTTTTTCTCATCCGGGAATATGAAACCGCCCTCAAGCATTTTACAAAG
>MJHO01000259.1:0-85317 GCA_002076135.1 Xerophyta viscosa
TCTTATAACTCACAATATACCACATGGTATCTCTATTATCTTATCATTTGACATGTGTCATTTAAATATAATAAATATTTAATTAATCATGTATTTAATGAGAGTTTGAATCCAATGCATTCTTAATGTGTTATTAATATTTTTATTAAATATAAAAATTAAATATAATTTATAATATTTTATTTTATATATTAAAGATAAATTATAATAATTTAGAAAAATTTAAAAGGTTATTATCAAATTATTAATAATTTATATATAATTATGTACAATATATACAAATGGGTGATCAAAATCGTAACTTTTAGTATGTAATGAAAAATTTTAAAAGTCATTATCAAATTCTTAATAATCTATATATAATTATATACAATATATTCAAATGGATGATCAAAATCGTAATTTTAGGTATGTAATTTAATTTTTTTTTCTCTAATTACATATGATTAATATAGTATAATATTTTAAAAAACACAAATATTAATTTATACAAAATTAATATATTTAAAATAAAATAAGCTTTCAAATATTAAAGTCGTAATTTTAGGTATGTAATTGGTATTTTTTTTCTCTAATTACATGTGATAAAATATAGTATAATATTTTAATAAATATAAATACTAATTTATATAAAATTAATATATTTAAAATAAAATAAGCTTTCGAATAAAATATATATATATATATATATATATATATATATATATATTATTTATTTATTTATAATTATTTATAATATATAAAATTGGCTGGTCAAAGTGTTCCAGCATATGATATCTTAATAATTTTTGGTATGTCATTTCATATTTATTATTTTTCTTAAAAAGTTACATGACATCTACATTATTTGATAATAGTTTAAAAATTATTTAATTAATTTGAAGAATATAAAATATCTAAAATAGATTAAAATAAAATATAAAAGTTTATTAAATAATAATTTTTTTATAAAAAAATTATCTATACACATACGTAACTATTAATATAAAAATAATAATATTGCATATTTGTTAATAATTATATAAAAAAATTATTTATATTCTAAAATATTGTAAATATCATATAATCATATATATATTGTAAATATAAATATTACTAAATATTTAAATATCGTATTATTTGTAAATATAAATATTACTAAATATTTAAATATAGTATTATTTATAAATATCGTACTAAATTTAAAAAATTATTTATATTACTAAATATTGTAAATATCATATAATCTATATATATATAATAATATAATATATTATATATTATATATATATATATATATATATATATATAATGTAAATATAAATATTACTAAATATTTAAGAAATATCACGAGTATTATAACATACAATTAGTTAAGATAATTTTTCACTAACGTCTATGTATTGCATTGTATAATGTCATAATTTAATATTTTAACATTATTATTTATGAAAAATTATGACTAAAATTTGTGCAATGTACTTGTACAAAATTAGTTTTAAATAAAAATTGGATAAATCTACAAAGACTGATTAAAGTTCGTGACATTTAGCTATTACTTATTAGTCATCATTGTCATTTCTTATATTTATATATTTAGATTTAAAATTATTTTCTTACAAAATAGCTTTTGTCTTATCTGTTTAGTTTTGTTGCTTGATTTTTCTAATTCTAAATTACACCTAATTTTAAATAATAAAGTGATGTACTTAGTAAAGATTCAAGGATTTTAGTTTAAATAAATTAATTGGAACCCTTAATTTAAATTAATGGATTAAAATATATTGTTGATTGACTATAAACGTTTCCAATATTAAATAATGAATTGGACCAAGTCATTCATGTTAGGAATGAGCTTGCGACAAAGTTTTTGATATAGATAAAACTATTTTAGTATAAAATAAGTCTTTTTTTTGGAATTTCTGAACTCCATAGAAATAAGTGATTATTGTTCTAGATTTTAAAAATATTTATCATGACAAATTTTCGGATTAGTTTTTCCCATAGAATTGCTTAAGCAGTTAAACAATCATAATTTGTTCTACGGTTATACTATTTTTTAACTAGATTTTTTCCGTTTATTTCATTTATCAAGAGAATAGATCATGTAGGATCATGTCTATGTAGGATAATATATTTTTATAGCAGTTTAAATTATACAAATAACAGTTATAACAAAATTAGCGGAAATAATTTCAAAAAAATTAGCTTTATTTTACATTATTAATATATAAAAACTAATATGTGTTTTTAAATATTATCTATACAATTAAATCTAAGTAGGCTTAGATGGTAGGATGACTTAAGAGTCGGTGGGTTGAAGACTTGAAGGACGATAAGATATATTTATTTATAGGTAAATTTAGAGAAACATTCGAGATAGAAATATATAGCATTGCAATTAACGAATGAAAGATATCAATATCTTTGATGTGATCTCCATCGTGTCCGGTGTTCGTTATAAAGCACCGGATGATTTCTCCTTCTTTGTAAGGATCTAAGAAGCACGGACACGGACACGGAGACACGCACGGCATGAACATGGAACACAATTTTTAAAAAAATAGAACACGATAGGACACGGTAATAAAAAATATAAATAAGTAAAAAGTAACTTATACGAAATATTTAAATATTTATAAATTTAATAACAATATAATATTCAATAGTAAATTCATATAAAATATAATATTTTATTTTTTTGAGACAATTTAAATACCAAAATTTTAATTATATCAACTAAAATAAATAACTATATAATATTTGAGTATGTAAATATATTATATTACTTATAATTAGTTATACATAATATTGTATTTTTAAAAATATATATATATATATTTAAAAATTAAAATAAAAAAAATTAAAAAATAAAAATAAAAAACGGATTCGCGTGTCGGACACTTCTGTCCGCGTGTCCCAGCCGTGTCCGATCTTATTTTTTTTTTTTTTTTTCTGGACACTCCATATGGCGTGTCGGACACGTGTCCGGCCGTGTCCGAGGCGTGTCCGTGTCCGACACTGCACCGACACTGCATCGGGGCGATTTTCGGGGTGTCCGTGCTTCCTAGGTAAGGATGCACGAAGGGATTTATTCTGGCCGTTGCGTGCTTCTCTTCACCACAAATATCGATCCGACGGCTACCAAGAGAGCGCGTTATGACCGCGATTAGGCGCATGCGACCGATGGTGGATCGCGATGATCTAGGCTTGAAACACGTGTCGCGATCTTAACGGCTATCAGACAACGCGACAGGGTATTGTGGTCTTGAAATACCTGCAATGTTTCGAATAGACCGCATATCTGGTGATAATCACGAAACCACCACTGTTGGCGACAAGCGTGCCACAAAACAGTAGCAAGATATTGTGGATTCGGTTTGAGGACAGGGGTAGTTACGTCAAACAAACGAAAAAAGGATTTTATGTTACTATTGACTTCTACATTTACCCCTGACAATTTCTCAAAACGTAGAGGTACTTAAGTAATTAAATCCATATACGAGGGCTTTCGTGGAATAAGGGGCAACTGCTAAGTCGTCATGGTGAGATGTCGATAGGAAACGTGTACGAAAATTAAACTGACAAGAAAGAAATAAAAAAATATACCAACAACTCTACCGATTTAAAACATTTAAATAAAATAAAATAAAAATTTTAAAAAATAGTACATTTAAAAGTTTTTAATATATAAATTATACATTTTTATTAGATCTTCAATTTTTACATATTTTTTTTAAAATATATTTCTAAATGTAATTTAGAATTCCAATATTAACAAATTTAGATCGCATAAATATTATTTTTAAAATTCATTTTAAACTCATTAATATTTAATATTTAAAAATATTTTTTAAATATTTTAATATAAATATATTAAAATTTATTATTTTGTTGACCATTTTTTGTATTTGTTTAGTTATGTAAATTACTAAATTTTTATGTATTTGTGGAACTGAAGTTATGGGACACGTACTTTTCCCAAAAAAACCTCATAAAAAACCACCCCACGTAGGGAAGAAGTGGGGGTGGATATTTACCTTGCCACGTCGGATTCCAGGTCATCAATTACCTGAGCGTGTCGACATCCCACCCACCACACTCCTCTCCGCTGCTATTTAAACCCATTCTCCGCACCTCATCTCCCTCTTCGATCACCACGAGAAGTTTAGAGATGGATCGTTTAACAACAATCATTATGAAACCTTCGATGATCTCGAATTCTGACGAGCGCGTAGTGAAATTTTGTTGACTGAGATCAAATTACAACAAATTTTGGCAGAACCAAGGGACTTGGGAGCTGAGATGATGTTATTAATGGCGTCCGCTCCTTTATTGAGTGCTTCATGATTGTGATCTTTTAATTTCTTGCTTTACTTGAGGCTTTAGTTTTGGTTTTCTGGGTTGGCGCTTCCAATTTGGTAGCCAGAGAAGCTTTAATTTTAGGATTTGCTGAGATTCTTGTGATCAAGTGACGGAGTACTTTGAACCCGATTTTTGAGTTTGTAGAATCATCGATCTGCTAAATTGGAGCAGATTGATGCCTTTCCAGATGAAAGTACAACCAATCGACGACAAGGGGCCGCCGACGCCGGTGCCGGCGCCGGCGTCAGCGATGGTTATGAAGCCCGCCGGGAAGCCTTCGAGACTGAAGCGGCTGTTTGAGCGGCAGTTCCCCGGCGTGCTTCGGATCTCGTCGGCCGAGAAGCTCGCGGCGGGTGGAGAGCGTGAGAGGGAGAAGGAAGACAGCGACGTGGCGGCGGCGGAGGCGGTGGAGCCAAGCTCGGTGTGCTTGGATAAGATGGTTCAGAGCTTCATGGAGGACACTGGCGGCGGAGAACGGCCGGGCGCTCGCAACCGCTGCAACTGCTTCCAAGGGAACTGCACCGACAGCGACGACGATCTCCAGTTCTTAACCCCCGCCAGTAGCGATCATTCTACACCCATCGTTTCCGACGCTTCCGAGCTACTCAAAGTACTTCCACTTTCCCATTTACTACCTATTTTTCTCCATTTTATTAAGTGTTTGTTCTTGTTATTGATGACTGCGTTGGATTTCATTCCCAGGGATTGGTTCCTTGTGCGAGCATGGCTGAGCGCAACCTCCTGGCGGACGCATCGAAGATCGTGGAGAAGAACAAGCTTAGCAAGGGCAAGATCGCATGCCGGAAGATCCTCTCCGTCGAGCTCCGATCACTCGGCTACGATGCCTCCGTCTGCAAATCTCGATGGGAGAAATCTGCGTCTCATCTCGCTGGTAAGATTAAGATTAGGATCTACTACCTTGATCGTGATTGATCCTACGATCGGAGCCGTTGAATCAAATGATTATTATGCAGGGGAATACGAGTACGTGGACGTGGTGATGAACGGCGGGGATCGGTTGCTCGTGGACATGGAGTTCCGATCGGAGTTCGAGATCGCCCGGTCGACGAAGGCTTACCGAGGTGTGCTTCAATCGCTTCCGTTGATCTTCGTCGGCAAGCCCGATCGCCTGCAGCAAATCGTTGCCGTTGTTTGCGAAGCCGCTCGCCAGAGCCTCAAGAAGAAGGGGCTCAGCTTTCCGCCATGGCGGAAACCCGAATACATGCGCTCTAAATGGCTTGCGCCATACAGCCGCGCCGACGCCATCATATCTAACGGCAGCGAACAAGTGAGCGATCAGACGGTCGAGAACGAGGCGGCTTCTTCCATGCTGCTGGAAGAAATCTTCGCCGTTGATTGTCAGGAGAGTTCGAATACGGAGGCGGCGGTGACGTGGCAGTTGCCGGCGGTGAGGCCGAGGACGGGGACGCCGGGAAGCAAGGTGGTAACAGGACTCGCGTCTGTGCTCCACGAGGACCACGACTAACCTCAACTCCTCCGTCAAAATTTTTGGATTTTTCTGTACTTGCGGTTTTCCCAATTTTCTTGCTTCAGGATATATTAATATGAGAGCAAATTAAAAAAAAAAAAAAAAAAGTTTCTTAGGTGCATGAAATTGTGTACACAAAAGTTTACTTGTATCAATTCCGTGGCTGATGTATCGCAACGTATATAATTTTATGTTCTTTAAGCAACACTCCGCTGCCTATCACGGAAAGTGAGCGGAGTTAGCTAGTTCACATTAACCATGTTATAAAATGCAGGCAGAAGCTACTGCTGGAAACGCACCTATATACAATCTAATTTTACTGCAAATATTTTTAATATTTAGTATTAAGAGAATTTTAGTATATTTATAAGTTTATTATTTAATTTTTTAAATATTTTAAATAAATGAGAATTAGAAATATACATATAGTTAAAACTTTGAGATATTAAACCTGTTCTAAATTACGTTTAAAATGTATATTATAAAATAATTTAACCTATTCTAAATTAGAAAATGAAAAAATACAATAAATTTACACGTCTTACTGAATTTCTAGAGATTTGTGAAATTGCTTAAAATTGCACCGTAATTCACACATTGGCAGATATATTGCTTCGATCCAATATAGTAGTGACCATCTTATACGGTACATCATTTGGTATTCCTGTACTTATTTATGCAACTGAATTTATATATTATTTTACAAATATTTTAGTGGAGGGAACAGAGAAGTAACGAACTTTCTATAAAGTTTAAGCGAGACTCGAGTTAAAGTTGTAGTGTAGTTAAAGTCTCGTGCCTTCTTGAACCGGGTGCAGATGGAACAGACTCCATGATAATTGCGTGACCCCTTGCCTTTTTATCCGCCTAAACTAAACCACTCTTTTTAACCCACGATCAACGTTAGATTTGGAATTGCATTGGTTATGAAAATAAAAAAACCATTTTTTTTTTTTTGTTAAACCGAGTTTCAACGATTGACAGCCTCAATATATATTTTTTTTTCTTAAAAAAAAAAAAAAAAAAAAAAAAACCCACTCTTTTAACCCACTCTTTTTTATTTTTTTTTTTTTTTCTCTCAAAAAAAAAATATATTAATATATATATATATTTTTTTTATTTTCGAAATAAAAGTTAATATTAACTTCAAAACATAAATATAAAGCATTCGGTTCTACCGTGCCTATTCATACGATGGCTATATGACTATAATTGTCAAAACATATACTATTTGATAAAACTGTTATTGACAAGTACGTTAAAGTAAAGTAAAAATATCTGTTTATGATAGATGGTAGAGCTTTTACTATAT
The DNA here is from genome assembly GCA_002076135.1 of Xerophyta viscosa. Taxonomy (NCBI): domain Eukaryota; kingdom Viridiplantae; phylum Streptophyta; class Magnoliopsida; order Pandanales; family Velloziaceae; genus Xerophyta; species Xerophyta viscosa. Next base: position 7,146 of record MJHO01000259.1, read on the forward strand.
AAAGTAAGAGTTTTAAATTCGAATTTTTCAAGCGCAGCCTATAAATGTATATTGGATCTTTATGTCTTATTATATCATCTAAAGAATGACACATATTTTTTAAAAATATCCGATCAAAATATTAGAACTTTCTGGTTTGTGAGTTATCACAATCACATAACAATTGGCAATTAGGTACTGAATTTATTTACAATAATCCAAAAAAAATACAAATATAATCGCATGTATTAGTATAGCCATATCAATAATAATATCTTGTACAAAAACTAATATATAGTTTAAAATATGAAAATATTAGAGAAGGTATAGGTATGGATTTTGTATCATATGTCTCACTGCGAACGCTTTAAGGACCATAGGCAATGAAATTCCCAAACTACCCCCCAGGCTCTTCATTTTTCTTTTGAAAATATACTGACGCTCACCCAGTCCGTGTTCCAGAGCGGTGGTGGTGGCCGGTGGCAGTCCATGAGTTCCAGAAAATGTTACTTTCTTCTGACGTTCTGCCTCCATCGGCGCCCTCCATCTGCTGCCACCTCTCCCGAGACAGTGCATCTCACCCTTCATAGCCGACGATCGACTGGCGGAGCGACAGGATGCGACGAACTCCTGGGTCATGCGCGTTGTAATTGCACGGCCGCATCAAATAGAGCATCTGCTGCCGCAAGCAAAAGCTTACATCTGCTCCATTGTTAATCAATTTACGTGGATATACCAACAAAAGTATTTTATTTATTATTGTTTATTTGATTAGGATAAAGTAATAAAAAAATCAACTTAATTTTGAAGTTGTTAATCATCTTTATAGTTTAACGCATTTTTATTTTCGTTAAGTTTAAAGAAAATATCATTCATATTGCTAAGTTAACATCATAAATAAGTATTGTCCGAAAACATGCATTTTGGCTTTTGAGGTGATTTATACATTATAGGCATTAATATCTGACATACAAATCATTTATCAGACTATAATAATGAATAAGAGTGTATTAGATAAGCAGAAATACTATTCTATAAATATTTAAACCTAAAAATTGAAAATTAAATAAACATTCTTTGTATCAGCCTTTTCTAATTACCAAAATAGATAAAAATAATTAAAATAATAATTTCTAAGCTATTCAGTTTAACCAATATGCCGATATGAACAGTGCCATATTTGTGAGGATAAAAATGCATGATATTATAAAGCAAGTAATTTTATTTAAAATTGCAAAAAGGGAAGTATTATAAAATAGTATTATATGATAATAATAAAGCACATCATTTCTCTTAGATGATAAAAGCAAGTATTATAAAATAATATTACATGATATTATAAATTATATTACATGATATTTAAAATTACTAAAAAAGGATTACAAGTCATATAAAATAATGTTGTTTGATGAACTGAAAATAATGTGGCTAAATGAAAGACTGGATTATTAGGCAACTGAAAATAGAATTACAAGATAAGATATGGTAATGTTGACATATAATGAGCTTATTTGTGGAACATTGAAGATAAACTACTTACGTGGCTATATAAAAACTTATTTATTATTTATTTGATCGGATAAACTAATAAAATCAACTTAATTTAGAACTTAAGTTCTTTATTTTTTGTAGCTGAACTTATTTTCATTTTTTGTTGAGCTTAAAAATTTATCGTTCATATTGTTGAATTACTTCTGATTAAGCTATTATTCAAAGACATGTCTTCTGGCTTTTGAGGTGATTATATATATATATATATATATATATAAATCAATTTCTAATATGCAAATCAATTCATCAGACTATGATAATGAATATAATAGCATATTAATTAATGAGAAATGATATTTTTTATAATTATTTATCTAACTATTAGAACTGATATGATATTGTCTAAATCAATCAATTTTTTATAAATGACTATATTTAACTACTTTCTAGTAATAAAAAAGCTAAAAAAAAAGGATGTGGACAGTGACCTATCGGTCTGATTTTATTAGGCTCAGAATGATATCATAAGGCAAGTATTGTAAAACTATAAAAATAATTTGATATGATATTAGACAAGTACTATAAAATATTATTATGCAATAGTAATATAACACGCTATTTCTTTTAGATGATAAAACAATTATTATTAAATAATAACGATATTATCTGAAATTGGAAAAAGAGGATAATAAATCATACTAGATAATGTTATTAGATGAATTAATTGAAATAGTGGTGCTAAATAAGAAACCATATTAGGTTTGAGTTTGGACAATTGTAATGTTATAATTGAAATAGTGTGGATTTATCTGTTATAATTATTGCCGTAATTAACTGGTTAGGGATGTAATTTTTCTTAGAAAATCTCAACAAAACATATTAGACAAGTTATTTTTTTTTAAGTTAATAATGTACCAGGCAATTTTCAATACACATCCTATTTTGTATTTCGTTCAAAGATAATTTATGTAAATTATTTAAAAAAATTATAGAAGGTTAAAGTATAAATAAACAGCTTACGTTTAAACTCGTTATCTTTTACGTCCCAAAATATTTACGTAAAACTATTTTTTGAAAAAATTTTGAATATAAAAATTGTCGAAATCATCAAAATCTACTACTTTAAGAATTTTTTTTAAAAAAATTTCTAAATATATATTTTGGATCTTGTAGCATGTTAGCAAAATAGTTTTTAAATTCGTTAAGACATGGAATCTCCAAATAATATTTAAAAAAAGAAATTATGAAAATAAAAATTATAAATTATACTGAAACCTATTTTTTTTTATTTTTTAATTTTTTTTTAAAAAAAAGTTATATAGTGGTCAAATATTTTTGACATAAACCTCGAAAAAAAAAACTAATTTATAAAAATTATAAATAAGGAGATGATTTGTAAGTAGTTTGATGAATAAGGGCTGATATTTTTAAGATAAAAGGATAAACTTTTCTTCATAACAAATACCAAATATCTATATTATACTAACCCCTCTCTCACTTTTGTCTAATTTCGAGATGTGTTAGAATTCTCAATCAATATGATGTAAACAAAATCCCCGGTATTTAATCCAATTAATTGCAGATGGACTCATTTACTATAATTGTCCCGAATTCTCAATCAAGATAAACCTACTAACCTAACTTTTTCCTTTGTTTTTTCTTTATTTTATTTTGGACCATTTGATCAGATAAAAGTTTAATTGTTAATTTCCATTAAACTACTTGATTAAACTATTTTTTTATTCAAATTGATGATTCATATATTCAACCGGATTCAAAATAATATATATATATATATATATATATATATATAAAATATACTCACATAAAATTAGTTTAATATAATAATAAAAGCGCTTTAGGATTATATTCCGCTTCTAGCGAAAGCAACTTCTTGGCCAACCTTCCTAGTTGAAAAGAGGAACCTATGATGAGAGGGACCTTCGAAAACCACCACCATCCCATATCTTTTCCGCTGGTAGGATCGAAATAAATACCACAAAAATTCTCAAAGTTAAAGAGAAAATACGAAAATGGAAATTATTTATGACCAAAGTTGGGCCACGTGTTCAAATCAGATTACGTCATGTGTCCCTTCTCGTTCCCACCAGAAAGTATTTGTTTTATTTGTTATAATATATGCTTGCTAGTTGCTATAAGGTGAGCCTAGTGGCACGGGATACGACACGGGTACGGGAACCGATACGTACGATACGCGACACGTAATTTAAAAAAAATAGAACATAGGTACGAATTCCGGACACGGCAATAAAAAAATTAAATAACTTAAAACATAATTTATACGAAATATTTAAATATTAGTGAATAAATGAAATTCGATAATAGTATATATATATATATATATACTTTTGTGTACTTGAAATAAAAATCTAAACATAAAAAGTTTTAAGTATATCCAACTAAAACTAAAAAAATATAATATTTAAGTGCAATAATATATTAATTACTTACCACTATTTATAAATAATATTTAACTCTTCTACAAAAAAAAAATAACAAAATTATTCTTAAAAAAAATGATATAAATACTGCACGCGTGTCGCGACACGCCGAAAGAAGTGTCCAAACACGTGTGTCCGAATTTTCTTTTTACATTATTTTTTCAAACACGCTACGTGGCGTTGTCCGATACATGTCCGGACGTGTCCGAGGAGTGTCGTGTCTGACATGCGTACGAATACGGACACGACGATATTTTTGAAGTGTCCTGCTACTAAGGTGAAGCTATCTATCTATATCATATCACTCTATGTGCTGTAAAACTAGGGCTTCCTAAAATTCTCACTGCCACAGAAATGGGCCGCACTCTCAGGACCACTCCGCTAAAATAAAGCTGAAAATAACAGTTATGAAAAGCATTTCAAGGGGTAGGAATTATCTTCTTCCAAAGTACTAATACAGATTCGAATACGTATTAGTACAGGAGAAAAATATTATATGCTAATAGCGGATGTGGGCTTGTACAAATAAGTCCTCATCTCCGAACCTGGGTAACGGGAGCATCTCACACCCTGAGTTCTTTTTTTTTTTGAGAAAGATTGTCGGACAGCGGTTAGATCAATAGTGTACCTGATTCCTGTTAATATTATTGCAATAGATTCAAAACTTGACTACTTTGAGGAATAATTGCATGTTTGGCCCATCTTCGTACAGTCGCTCCAAATAAGTGTATATATCTTTTAATAGTTACTAAATAAAGTCGAAACGTACAAAGATATATACTTTTTGAAAAAAATAACTATTTTACTATAGTCTATAACTTCTCTATTGATATTTTTTAAATAGATATTTTATGATTTTAAAATTTTTACTGATTAGAATTTTAAAAAAAGTTGTATACAAAAGCTGTAAAAAAAATATATTTTCGTATTCACATTTTAAAAAAAAAATATTGTACACATGTATCGTAGAGTCGTTTTATAAAATAGCTATAGTAAGTTTAAATAAAGCGAAAAAAAAACTACAATTTTGTGCATCGTAGAAAATTTAGAACGCTTAGTTGCCTGACATGGATGTGTCAAATATTTATTTAGCTTATTTGGTATTATGTAACCTTTCATATGCTCTAATTATTTTCAGATATAAATAGATTTGAAACCGATGATGTCTTTTTCATCTACTTGAACTAAAATTTATTATTATCGTAGAAAATTAAATACCAAAAAAAAATCTCTATAAAAAATATTAAAAAAAAATTATATAATTCTATGATATTTAATTGAAGGATCATTACACGTAGTTCTCATTGGTGGTGGTGGTCATTGACAAATATTAAAGTAGCCACCATAAATTGAAATGGGTGGTAGACAACCGTATCTTAAAAGAACAGACTGTTATCGAAAAGTGTTGGTTCAGTTGGTTAACAAAGCTAGTAGAATAGGAATACTCATGGTAATACATGGAACAAAAGGCAGATTGTGAGTCTTTATTCGCGTCAACAAGGAATTCTTCTTCTGGTAAGATTTCCTTCTTTTTTTTTTATTTGAGATTAACGAGGGGAAACAATTAGTAACCAGCCAATTTGTGCAACCGTATAATATATAAACCGTCGCTTGGCACTAATTCCGATTTCGCCGTCAGACCTTCGTATTCAACTGCACGTTTTCAGACATTACATCTATATTAGGTCGAAAATTGTACATCCACAATACCGTTTGGAGCTTCCAAAGACATGCCCATTGATCTGCACCTCATGGAATTAAAACTCTGCGAACGATAGATTTGGAACCCTTAGCCGGACGCTCGCTGCACGAGTGCCCGAACCACTGGCCTCCCGGGCGCGGGGCAGTAAGATTTCGATAATCTTTCATTTTAGCAAAATGTACTGGTAACCTAGTAAGTTCATGCAGTTTAAAAAATTATTTGTGTAGATGACTTTGAGGAGTGCCAATGAAGTAAAGATAGGTTTTAGGGATGCGATTGAGTAACAAATTGTATTTCTTTGCGGTTACGCATCATTTCTAAGCATTAAGTTGAGCCTTGGTCAATCTCTTTAAGGTGTATTTAAACAGTTCAGGCATTCAAAAGAATCTTATTTTTTAATTACATAATATCATATTATTTTAAATAAATAATCTTATTTTTATTATATCAAAATAAAGCACTTATTTGCAACAGTTTTAAAAGAATGGATTTTTTTTTTGACAAAATCTCTTCTGTTAATTAGAGGCGACTGACTCCTAAAGTCACAGTTGAGGTCAGGAGGAACCAAAACTTTTGAGGCTGATTTGTACTGCAGTTCTAAGATAATAGTTTATCTTGTACTGCAGTCCAGTTGTTTTTTTTTTTGTTTTTGTTTTTAAATAACACTTAAATCTTTATATGAAAGGTGTCGAAAATTATCAAAAATGTGTTAAAAGTTATCGAAAGGTGTGGGATGTATGTCGGAGGTATAAAAAATACAATTAAAGGTTTTTATAAATGTAATAAAAGATGTCAAAGGATTAAAGTTTAAAATTTATATAAGTGATGTTGAAACAAAATGGAGGATTACTGTACAATTGTTCAAAATTTTGAACAGGAGGGTCAAATTACATTATGCCAGAGGATGATAAATGGTAGCATGCAATCAATGTCGGTGTTTGGTACGAAAGCATAGGTGTCGTGTGACATCCTGCTTATATACTAGATTCGCCTCTATTAGGTTGAAATTTATAACCATTTAATATTTGGCTTATGTATAAGAAATTAAGGATTCTTTGTTTTCTAAAGAGTAAAAAAGAATGCAGTGTAGCTTTTTAAACAGAAATAAGCTTCTATTTAACCCTTGTAAAAAGAGTAGTTTTAGTACACTCAAAGTATATAAGTTTCGTATTCTAGTTAAATAAGGTTATTCTTTTATTTAAAAGAAAAAAAAAGTAGTCAGATAAAGTTATTTGTTAATCATATTAGCAATGGTAATTGGAAAATATTATAAATTTTAATGGGGGCAACAACGTCCTTTTAGTTTTGATTAATAGAAGTCACGTAGGTGGTAAAAAGTAAAGTCTAATATGTTTCTGTACTTCGTCAAAATGAGCTATTGTGTTGCTCAAATTTTAAAATAGTCTCGGTGATGGGATGTCATGATAATGGTAGCATATAAAATCGGAGATCGGATCCTTTGTGGTACGTGTGGTCGTAACGCAGATGATTTGTCTGTGGCCGAAATTTTAGCTGTAAATTCGCGTGAGTACGTATTACGAAATTTTATATAAAATTATTATAATTTTATCTGATCTTATTTTAAGTATTTTATGAAAAATATTGAGCTATAATATTATAGTATTTTGATGTGATCCTACAGTTAAAATTTTTTAAAAATGTTAAATAATGTGTCAAAATGATGAACAAAACTGATCACTATTTTGACATATTATTTGACATTTTTACATATATAAAGTTGTAAAAGTATTAAAATTTAAGATTTTGTTATATTTTTGCATATTTATACCCTAAAATGATTGGTGAAAAAGTATTCCATTTAGCGCATGATGTATCAAAAATACTCAATTCTTTTTTTTTTTGACCTAATGTCTAAGAATTTTTCTCTCTCTGACAGCATTTCTGCCAAAATACTCTATCTTCCTCACTCGGTTTTCTCTCTTCCATTATCACTTAAACTCAAATTAAATCCTAAAAAGTGTCAAAATTACGAAAAAATCACATTTCACTCAGCACAAAGGAGAGTCATTATAGATATTTTTTTGTGAACTCTTAGAAATGCCTAGAGACAAAAATTTTTTTTTGAGAACAAATATTTAAAAATACTTGGAAGTGCCGTATAAATAGTATACGAAACTCAAGCACTCTAAAGTAATCCAGAACATTCCAAACCACTAACAACACTCCAGAATATCCTAGAAACTTTTAAAACACTCTGATTACCACAAAATACTCCAAGTATTAACAGAACCAAAAATATCTCAAGAACACCTCAGAAACATCCCAGAATACTCAGAACATCCAGAACACTTTGGCATGTTATATAAGTGATATCATCCCCGAAAGTCAGAGTGCGCATTTTTGAAATGTTCGTAGGCGTCTTGGCTGTTTTGGGTGCTCTGGAGTGTGTTTAGGATATCTGGATATTTGAATTTTCTGCCATATTTTGGAGTGTTCAGGAGTGTTATAGGTGTTCTGGAGTGTTCTAGGGTGTCTAGTGTTCCTGGATGTTCTAGGTGCTCTGGAAGTGTTCTTGGAGTGTTTTTAAATATTCGGGATGTTCCTGGGTTTACTTTTGAGTGTTTTAAGTTGTTCTATACTTTTTTTATATGAACTTCCAAGTTTTTAAGTGTTCTATACCGTCATATGCTTTTAAATCGCTGGAATGAATTTGCGATTTTTCATAATTTTTTGGTTTTTTTGATTTTTTATAATTTATTTTAGTTTAAATTTGTGTTAGTGGAGGAGAAAGACGAGAGAGGAAGAAAGTATTTTGTCTGAAATTCTGTCAGAGAGAGAAATCTTAGCGCATTTTATCAAAAAAAGGATGGAGATAAAGGGACATTTTTTGCCAATTATATTAGAAGATACATTTGACCAAAAACTATTAGCGGGGGGGGGGGGGGCATATTTCTACAAATACCCACTAAACATTTCATAATTTTTTATAGTTCAATATTTTTTATAAAAATATTCGAAAAATAGTTAAAAAAGACCCTAATAATTTTATATAAAATCTCGTGATTCGTACTCATACGGATCCTGTGGCTAGAATTTCGGCCACAGACAAATCCTCTGTGGTGCGACCATAGATGATTGGTACGCTAAAATTGTTGCCCTACAAGCTCCTTCTAAAGTTCAATCTAAGATTGTTGAATATTTCACTGCCTAATATCTACCGGATCGCTGCACCACAACCCTCATCGTCACGCCTGAATATCTACGAAATGTTTGCTCCTCCTCCCCGCCACTGCTGCGGACGTGGTCAGCGATGCTATATGTGAGTCGCACCGGCATGTAGCTAGACAATATTGGTTAGTGTGTTATTCTATTTGGATCACTGATCGAGTATGAATCTCGACTTATTGAGTGCTCGAAGAGAGAGTTGGCTAGGAAGGAATACAAGCAGATCATAGAGACCACATATAATTTTTTAATATACCTCGAAGAATTTCGAGTCAAAAACCCCGCACTTTAATCGTCGCCATCGGCAAAAATATATACTAAGAGATATAAATGATCGATTACAATATGTCTCTAGCCTGGCTTGAGGTTCGAGCTCGTAAAGTCTCGTATTCTCCTCTAAACTCTACCTAAGAGGAAAATAACGGGAATTGCGCTTTCTAGAGCTCCTTGGACGAATTCACTTTCGCTGGTCTGGAGTCAAGTCTAATCGAGTTTCTAAAGTGGACTATTTTACTTCTCAACATAAAGTAGAGGCATATTTGATAATTTTAGCATTTATCTGAACTATATCACATCTGGTTGGGTAATGTTCCCGCAAGGACAAGTATTAGCTCAATTCTCAGGAGTTGTACAAATCCTATATTCTAACGTGTTGAGGAGATTTATGGAAAAATACCAAATCAGCCCCCTTTCATTCCCATACCATATCAGCCCTCCTCTCCAAAACAGTCCAATCAGCCCCCTTTTACTGTTTTACTTTTTTTTTTTTGACAAAACTGTCTTCTTGTGCCGCACGAGATCACTAGTTAAAAGCCAATTTTTTAAAAAATGTTGACGTGAAAGTTTTATCAGATCTCGCCGAGATCTACAATTTCATGTTTCAACAGTTTTTTCCAACAATCTTTCTAGGTAGGTGTTTTCGATGTCGAACTAGTTTGTAGCAATTTCGGGCGGGTAAGGTCGACCCGTTATGCTTCCGACTCAAAAACATAACTTTTGAGTATTTTTCTTGAAAAATTTTCAACATGAAAAGTTGTTTAGTTCTTGCCGAGATCTACAACTTTCATGTCTCAAAAGTTTTTTCCGAGATCGCTTCTAAATGGATGATATCGGTGTCTAAAGTGTTAAGGTATAGGGCAATTCGTCCAAAAGAAGCTCAAAGTAACCAGGGGCTGATCCGACCTAAATTTGAAAATGGGGGCTGATTTTCATAGAAACCAGAATTCAAATCCTATATTCTACGAGTTGGGGAAAAGATTTATCTCTTTTGAGGAGTGTAAGACGATTTTCACTTATTTCCTAAGAAGGTGGTAAGCAGTCGCATATGTTGCAGATCATGGACTATCTTCTTAGTAGAATTATAATCATAATTATTTATATTTTGCGATTAGCGATAGTGACGATATTACAGATAAAATGACTATAGAATGCGGCTCAAGATTATGTTGTCATTTTATTGAAATATCAAATTGTCAAATAGAAGATTCGGAATCTTGACCATCATCTATATATATCCATCCTAAACCGTTTGTCAATGGAACGGCCAATTAAAAAAAGAAAATCAATCAATATTCAAATATCTATAATATTTTGGCTTAACATTTATAATAAGCGATGTATGAATTGATAAATTTGTTGATGCCACCGTCTGTGGTACTAAGACACATTGGAGTGTTTGATAGAGTGGCTGGTACTAAGACACTAAATCGCCTGTAATCCAATTGTATAATTATAGTATAAACAGACCCTCAACATCCATACTTTGGTATTTTCAGAAAAATTTAAATAAATGTATCGATTGTAGCTTATAATTTTGTATTTTAATTTATTTTTTTTTTCAATTAATACTTCAAGAAAGGTCCAAACGGTCATTGAAGTCAAAATTCAAAAAATATATCCACGCGGTCATATTGAAGTTAAATTCTAAAAATATTTTAAAACTATCACTTAAACTTGAAAAAATTTTAAACCATAAAATCACAGAACACAATAACATCTATTTTATATTTAATATTTTTAAAATATTTAAAATTGATATTTATTTTAGAATGCAACAATTATGTCACTCATGGAGTTGGAGAAGCAGTCGTGCCATGTTCCCTCCATGTAGTCCTCACATTGCGTAGAGCCCTCAATTTTGGATAGAAGTACAAAGAAAACTGGCAGTCGAAAGTAGCAAATTGCCAAAAGAGAATGTGGAGGAGAGCCCATGCACCGGTCGGGAGGGTGGTAGCACAGTCACGTCACTCATGGAGTTCGAGAAGCACTCGTCTCGCGTTACGTCCATGTCTGCTTGCATAAACTCCTACCAAAGATATAAGAGAAATATGTATTATTTGAAATAGATAAAAGTTTCTTAACTTTTCACCGACACTCAAATTGTTGTGGTTTAACCAGATATACCAAACAAGAGCAACAAAGATACATTCCCATGCGATCTAAAGCATATGACGGTGTATGTTATTTCTCCAGATTGTCCAAAGAGTATGTAATGTGTCAGGTTGTGTCCAACTAGCTGAACCAAGAATAATGAGAATGCGACCCCAAACATCAGCGGAGAAGAGGTGTCGGGCAGTCTCATGAGAGGTTGAGTTGAGAGGACCATCATCCGCCTCAATCTCTCTTGGGAAGGATTCTCATATAGAGCCCAAGTTAGGTGAAGAGTTTGCACTTAAAGGGGGCATAGATATAAGCCACCTTCCTCATATACATGTTTGCAGATGGAGCTATTTTCGGCTAAGAATTTTCACCACTACTTGCAGAGTAAAGAAAGGTTAAAATATCGGAGATCAAATAACCCAATCACAACTGTTCTAAGGTCGAGCAATACATTGCCAGGTTATTAATGCCACACCCAGTTTTTGTCCTTGCTGTCACCGTAGGGCATACTGGAGGAGGACAAAAAAGAAAAAAGTGGATTCTTGCATGATGTATATAACTATGAAGCATTTAGCCAGATACAAGTATCTTATCATTTACAGGATTAACGGCATCAGACATTGCTATGGGTCTATACTAGAAATATCAACGTTACTCATGGTGACGTAAAATTAAAGGGTACGAAAAGAGGGTATGTAAAAATAATTTTCTGCGATCTTGTATTTTTTGTATGCGTATGTGTTTGTATTGGATGTTGGTTGTTCCGGATGAGGGTCCAATGAAACAGCATCTTCCAGGACATTGGCTGGGCAGCTGGATGGATCATACCCTCCCAAAGTCTAGCTTGGACGTAACTTAACATTGAAATGTTTTTGTTTTACACACACACACACACACATACAAACTAGCAGAGTACGGATCGCGATGCGTGTGCCAAAAATAACAGCAGTAACATATTAATTGAATTCAATTAAAAATTATGGATAGTATATGCTAAAGAAAAAGTTCAATAGGACGGAAAATTAATTGTCTTATTTTTTGCAATTGGGCTTGATCAAGCCCATTTAATTACTTCTGAAGAAGATGAAATAATAAATTGGAGATGAATATATCACATAGAGGCGCAAAGGGTTGGGATAATACCTTTTAAAATTAGAGACGACACCTTTCGAAGCAGGAGAACGCGATTAAAAGATGAAGAGAGAGAGAGAGAGGGTGAGAGAGTGAAAGATATGAGAGTTGGTTATCAAATACTCCAACAATTTTTGAGAATTGGAGAATAATGGAGGAATAGTTGGCTTAATTCGAATAGAATATAAGTTTGTAAACCACCATTATATATGTTAATATTAATATGAGAATATAAAACACCACCAAACTCCTTATGCTTTAATACTATCGATAATTAGTGGAAAAAATAACAATCTTATATCCCTTAATTTTGATAGAACAAGCATACCATACACCCGCGATGTGTGCGCTAAACATAATTTATTTTTGTCAATATGAAAATAAGTTACTGACTACAATTTTCAAAAGCTTGAACAAAAACCCGATGATAACAACGATTCAATACTAATTGAACAGAAGAATTATAGAGAAAAATTTATAGGACAAAATATGGAATTGGAGATGAATTTATCACCGTGGGAATAATACCTCAAGATCCCAACCAAACTTTTATTTTTCCTGCTCCTAATTCTTCCGTCTTTTGCCTCTCTTATTCATCACCACCGTTAAGACCATCCCACTACCGTCTTCCGATCAATCCTGCTGCTGAAAATCTCTCAATTGGCATCTATCAATCAACCAAAAAAATTAAAGCAATTAAAAATCCAATAATTCTCTTTAAATATATTCATCAAAACGTTAAAAAAATCTTGAAAAGAGGGAGAGAGAGAGAGAGAGAGAGTAACAAGACAGTACATTACCGGATGAAGAAGGAGAGAGGAGATAGTATACACGACACTGTTGTTGAGGGAGAGGAAGATGTCAATAACTAAATGGAAAAAACTACTCACCCCCAACAAACCACACACAACCAATCTCCGCCACACATTTGTCTCGTGATCCGCAAAATTTTCTCGTGATCCGCAAAAAAAGCAAAATTACAGATATACCCATCGTGATGTGTAGTCTTGATTGTGCCACGTTAGCATGTGTGGTTTCATGTGTGGTCCCATCGGGGTGATGTTGGTGGTTATAACTTCCTCCGTCATCCTTGCTGTGAACCGTGCTCATCCTATTGTCAAAACCTATCTCTACTCAGACATTGTGATTCCACATACTTTTAAACTATGGCCCCGAGCTCCCTTAGTGGACCTTACTGCAGTAAGGAAGTAAAGTCCGGCATGGCATCATTTCTGTACTGAAATTTTATACTTAACAAGCTTATAGCAAATTCGAGTTAAAACGTCTGAAATTCTCCATTTTAGGACATATGCATGGCTTGAACCCAAGATTAATACCTCCTTGAGGCACTGGCATGCATCATTGGAGCTTCGAGTGGGAGGCCACGAGATATAATTAAACCTAAGGATCCAACATTTAGAAATGTGCGGGACAATCAATTATTATCCATATTAAAAAAAAAAAATTGTATAGGTGCAAATGATAGGATATACATACAAGTTATTGTTTCCACGGAAGAAAAAGTTCCATATGCAAGAAAGACAATGTGTACCCACCCATGATGTGATAGTGGTGTGATTTTGACATGTGCGCCACTGTTGAATCGGCTAGTTGCCAGAGATCAACACATGATATGCATATATATATGGAGGAGAAATCTAAAAGAACTCCGAAAAGGAAGTTCTGAAAAGTATATAGAAACACTTGTAAGTTCTCCAGAAACATATCTTTGTGATAATTGATATCTAGAAGAAGAATAACAACCTGCTTCCTTTTGCTCTTCGTGTAAAATGGGCAGCAGGTTCAGTAGGAGCAAAACAATGAGCTGTTCACACTGGAACATCACAGTCTGCCACGAGCCCATAAGTCTATCTAGCTTGATTAGATCTCTCTTTGTTAATATCATCTTAGAAGATTTTATTGATTGGTACATACTATAGTTTATGTGCAAGCTCTAAAGTGCGATGCATCAGCATCAGCTAACCCTCTCTGAATACTATTGGTCAGGCTTTTGTGGCTTCCAGGTCAACGTTTTTGAGATTACAGTGGAGCAACGATATCCATATTTGGCTCATTTTTGTATGACCAACATAATAGATAAATTCACAGGCGGTATCAACCCATGTTTCACCGATCCATGTCCTAGGTCATCTTATGCCATAGATGCAATGCTCTTCTATGAAGTATATATTAATTTGGTTGATTTCATAAAGGAACCCCATAATGAGCTACTAGTTTGAGATGCTATCAACTATGACAATGTTAACATATACTAGCTACTTATTCAGCATTGCTTCAGGACAGGCAATGGTTGTCCTTATCTCGAACAAAGATGCAATTCTTCTTCATCTTATCAAAATCGTCATTCCATTTCACTAATCGTCAAATATGTAGCTATAGTGCCGAAGATGCTACATTCAGCGGTAAGGACTGAGAATTCCGTTCAACAACTAAGTATACATTGGATCAATATACATACTATACATAATTACTACCTTGAAGTCACTCATTCCAGACCATCACGGGACCAACCAATCGAAGAATGAATAGAAACACATAGATGAGGATCTTGCGAAACCAATGAGCTTGTGGAGGGCCTTGGATTCGGTGACACGGAATGTTAGGGTTGCAGGCACCGCCACATACAGCGAGAACCTAGAGACCTCCAGTATCCCCTTTGATGTTCCCATCGACGAAATCACGATCTCTCTCTCTCTCTCTCTCTGTGTGTGTGTGTGTGTACGTCTTCGGAGACAAGCGGCTTTGGAAGAGTAGTGCAACCCCATCTAAACCCAAGCATATATTTTCTAAAAAAATTTAAATAAAAAAGAAATAGCAAATTTGGCGAATCGCGCCTATTTATTTTTAGCCAAAAAGTGCCCATTTACGACATGAAATGATAAAAATATGCATATATAGGTATTTCAATCATAACTTTTTGTACAGCTCCAAATGGGATGACATAAAGTCCGTATGAAATGCCTTCGAATTCTCGTTTATATAGAACTAATTTCATTTCATTTGGAGCTCTCTACAAAAAGTTATACAAAAAATACGAAGACGCTATTAAGCTACTATAGTTTTTTAAAAAGTCTTCGTATTTTTGGCAAACTTTTTTGTAAAAAAACTCCAAATGAGATGAAATCAGTTCCATATGAAAGATAACTCAAAGACATTTATAACAAGTATAGGGTAGACACTTTTGAACAAGTACAGACACCTGCAAATACCTACGAACAACCACAAATACCTGCGAACAACTGATATCTTGACGGCATCTAAATACTTTTAACATAACTTTTCGTACAGAACTCTAAATAGGATGTAAAAAAGCCTATAGGAAAGGTCTTTGACTCATTGATCATATAGGATTGATTTATCTCATTTGGAGCTCTTTACGAAAAGTTATACAAAAAATACGAAGATGCCATTGGGCTGTTGTAGTTTTTTACAGCATCTTCGTATTTTTTGCATAACTTTTTATAAAGAGCTCCAAATAAGATAAAATAAATGTTATATGATTTCTGGTTGAGTTCTAGTTCATATGGAACTTATTTCATCTCATTTGGAGCCCTCTATAAAAAGTTATGGCAAAAAATACCGAGACCCTGCGAACACCTGTGAACACCCTGCGAACACCTGTGAACACATATTTTTAGACTTGTGGAAATATCTTTGAGTCCTCTATCATATAGGACCAATTTCATCTTGTTTTGAGCTCTCTAACAAAAGTTATGTTAAAAATACAAAGACCCTACGAACACCTGCAAACATTTATGAACACCCTGTGAACACATGCGAACACCTACATTCTTATACTTGTTGAAAAGATCTTTTAGTCTTCTTTCATATGGGTCTCATTTCATCCCATTTTGAGCTCTCTAATAGAAGTTATGTTGAAAATACCGTGACCATGTGAACACCTGCGAACACCTACAAACACTTGCGAACACCCTGCGAACACCTTCGAACACCTACATTCTTATATGTGTTGGAAAGATCTTTGAGTCTTCTTTCATATGGGACTAATTTTATCTCGTTTGGAGCTCTCTAACTGAAGTTATATTAAAAATACCGAGACTCTGCGAACACCTGCAAACACCTACATTCGTATGTGTTGGAAAGATCTTTGATTTTTTTATATATGACTAATTTCATCTCGTTTGGAGCTATCTAATAGAAGTTATTTTCAAAAATATCCAGACCCTGCAAACACCTACGAATACCTATAAATACTTGCGAACACTTACACTCTTATACATGTTGGAAAGACCTTTGAATCTTCTTTCATATGTGATTCATTGCATCTCGTTTGGAGCTCTCTAACAGAAGTTATGTTAAAAATAATGAGACCCTGCGAAAACTTGTAAACACCGTATGAACATCTGCAAACACTTGATTTTATCTCATTTAAAGGTCTCTAACAGAAGTTATGTTAACTATACCAAGATCTTGCGAACACCCTACGAATACCAGCAAACACTTGCAAACACCCTGCGAACACCTACATTCTTATACTTGTTGAAAAGATCTATGAGTCTTCTTTCATATGGGACTGATTTTATCTCTTTTGGAGCTCTCTAAGAAAAAATTATGTTAAACATACCGAGACCCTGTAAGTGTTCGCAAGGGTTTACAGGGTCTCGGTATTTTTAACATAACTTCTGTTAGAGAGCAACAAACTAGATTAAATCAGTCTCATATGAAAGAAAACTTAGAGATCTTTCCAATAAATATAAGAATGTAGGTGTTCGTAAGTGTTTGTAGGTGTTCGTAGGGTCCCGCATTTTTAATATAACTTCTGTTTTAGAGCTCCGAATGAGATGAAATTACTCCTATATTATAAAAAAGACTCAAAAATCTTTCCAACAAGTATAAGAATGTAGGTGTTCGCATGGTGTTCACAATTGTTCATAGGTGTTCACAGGTGTTTGTAGGGTCTTTGTATTTTTGCCATAAGTTTTTTTTTTTTTTTTTTTGTAGAGAGCTCTAAATGAGATAAAATAAGTCTCATATGAAAGAGAACTCAAGCAGCAATTATATGGAAGTTGTTTTATCTCATTTGGAGCTATCTACGAAAAGTTATGCCAAAAATGCGAAAACGCTGTTCAAAACTATAGCAACCTGACAGCATCTTCGTATTTTTTGCATTACTTTTTGTAGAGAGCTCCAAATGAGATGAAATCAGTTCTATATGAACGAGAACTCGAAGTACGGGCTTTATTGCATCCCATTAGAGTTCTGTAGAAAAAGTTATGTCAAAAGTATTTAGATGCCGTCAAGATATCAGGTGTTCGTAGGTGTTTATATTTGTTCAAATATGTCGATCCTATACTTGTTAGAAAGGTCTTCGAGGCATCTTTCAGATGGGACTGATTTCATCTCATTTGGAGCTCGCTATGAAAAGTTATGCAAAAAATATAAAAATACTATAAAAATCTACAGCAGCTTGACAGCGTATTTGTATTTTTTATATAACTTTTTTTTAGAGAGCTCCAAATAAGATAAAATTAGGCCCATATGAAAGAGGACTCGAAGGCATTTCTTACGAACTTTTGTGTTGACGACCTTCCTCCGGGGAGGGAAAGGGTTGGAGTCGCCACCTAGATATTTTTGCGGAAATCTAGAAAATCGAGATAAGGCACATAAAAAATTCGTCAAGCTCGTTCGTCGTTTACGTGTGGGGAAGACGGAACACCCCCACAACGCCCCTCAAAGAGGGTACTCTATAGGTGATCAGAATAATTTTGGATCTACATTTATCATATATCTATTATTATTATATATGCATATTTAATTATTTACCTAATATCAAGTAGAGAGATCGGTATCCATCTTACTCTCTAAATCACATCCAAATATAAAATATATATCTGTCGGGATAATATCCATTATCTCGTTTCCATATATACTTTATTTGAATGGGATTTAATTTTTATAAATATGCCTAATCGTATCATGAGAGTAATATCCATCACTTCCTATTATGATCATTCATATTTATTTACCCCAGTTACTTAGATTAGGATCCATCCGGTTCCTAACCTTCATATCTAGAGAAAATCAAATCTCTACTACTTATATGCATATATTTAATATATATTTATAACATCACGATATTTACATTTATTATATAGACATACAAACATATATACTGCTATAATGAGATCGCAATTTATTATTATTTTATTTTATGGGGGGCTCAGCGCCGTGTCGTTTCCTCTTCATCGCCCCTGGTTATTGGAGATATCCATCTCATTCTTGACATTATATTTATCTAGTATTTTTGTGTATTTAATTGATGGGGAAGAAATATCCATCTCTGCCCCGAATAATATGTTTTTATACGTGTTTATTATTGATTGGGAAGAAATATCCATCTCTTCCCCATATAATATATTTATATGTGTATATTATTTATTAGTATGGAAGAAATATCAATCTCTTTTCCAGATAATATGTGTATATTATTTATTAGTATGAAAGAAATATCCATCTCTTCCCCGGGTAATAGAATACTTTACTTACATACTTTAATTATTTACAATAATGTTCGTATCGAGTTATCTATTTTATTTATTTATAATAAATGTTTACATTGGAGTGAGGAATAAGCAATATCCATCGCTTACCCCTTTGACTCATTTTATTGTTAAAATTTATTCGGAGAAATATCCATCTTCTTCGAGATTTGGCAAAACATTGTATTACATTTATCATCATTATTATTGTTATTATTACATATCGTTGATCATTGTTATTGTTATTGTTGTTATTTGCAGTTATTGTTGCTATTATTATTACGGTAATATTTTTATTTTATTGTTAGTCAATAAAAAATTGTGCAGAAAAATAGAGAGAAAGAGCAATTCCATCGCTTCTCTCTATCTTTATTGAAATTGAATTTCGGGGAAATATCCATCTCCACCGAGCTTTATTTTATGCACATGCATATGTATTTATTGGTCGAGATGAAATTTAAATTGGATATTTTATGATAATTAGAGTTAATATTTATTAATAATTCATTAATTAAATTTATATTAAATAAAATAATAAAAATCAAAATAAAAAAAATAAATTGGGCCCTTATTGGGCCGGCATAGTCCGGTCCGCGAGCGAAAAGGCTCGCGCCCAGGCGCGAGCGCCTGGGCTGGACCCGAGCGCGTGCTCGGGTCCGCGCGGGGTTAATAAAACCCTGCGCGACCGGCTGAGCCGGTCACGACCGGCTCAGCCGGTCGTCTTCCTTGCGGATCGACCGCGAGCTCGTGTTACGAGCTCGCGGCCGATCAGGCCGTAGCCGGCGGCCGACGCCGCCGGTGAGGACGCCCTAAACTGGTATTCTAAGGTTTTCGACCCTCCCGAACGCAATGGAGATGTCAAAAATTGATTTTCTTGATTCTATGTGCGTTATTTCCGAGGGTGCAATTTCGGATGATTTTGTTTATTTTCGTTTTCCGCCGCCGTGGCTCGTCGCCGGCGAAGTCACGGCGGCGCCGTGAGGTCTACGTCGTGCGGAGAGAGTGACTATGTGGGTTTTGAAGGGTTACCTGAAGCGATCGTTGGGGTGCGATTTTTGGCCGGGAAATCCGATTTCTCCGGCGTTGTTTCGGCAACTTCAACGGCTTCGGCGGTGGGACGTGTACGCGTAAGCTCGGAGAAGACGAGGATGAGATTGTGATGGAGGCGGACGTTGCGCTTTTCTCTCTCTCTCTCTCTCTCCCGCACTTCACTTCCCTCTCTCTCTCTCTCTCTCTCTCTTTCAGGCTGCCAGCTCGCCGCGGGGTTGAGCTTCTCGCCTCTCACCCTTGTAATCGATAATGCTGCCCATACTATATCGGTCATCGCATATTACGCAACTCAGCTTTACTCATCTTACTATATGTCCTTCTACCCCTTTATCTCTTATATTCTTTAATATGAATATATTTGATGAAATAATGAAAATAAGAAGAGGATGATATTAAGATGAGTGGAGGAGGAGTGAGCAGTCCCAGCGACTAGCAAGTCCTGGTATTGCTCGCACTGCGCGACGGCCAATATTTATTGTAGGCCAGCGAGGTGTGGCCTGTGACTGAGCGGCGAAGAATTGCCAAATGCCGTCTACCCTATAGGAATGCGGCGTCCCATTCAACTGAACGAGACGTCAATAATGCTCACCATCCGTTGGACTATACATCCCATCTTCGCCCCCCAAAAAGAAAAAAAAAAAAAAAATGAATGCTTCCCCCACCTCTTCTTCCTTTCCTTAATATTATATTTTATATAATAATTTATTTTTAATATATCTTTGATTATTTTAACAAATAATATATATATATATATAACTATTCTTTGCATGCGATATATGTATGATAATGTGAGAAGATGTGGTGTGTATTATACTAGTGATTTAGGCGTTTAACATAAATGTAATAATACGTATGTTATTGTATTGCGTATATGTCGGCGTATATATGCACGTCGCGAATGCGTCTTAATTAGGCTTATCGGTGCTAATTGGACTTAATCAGTGCTGGTCGGACTTTATCGGACCTAATTAGTAATTCAGTGAGAGCTTAATTCAATTTACTTTCTGTGAGCTCTAATCAGCGCATTGCGCTAGTGATAATATAATAAGATAACATAGAGAGACAAAATGGATGATTAGTCAACACTTTGTTTCATCCCAATTGAAGTTTTGTATAAAAATTTATGATAGAAAAACCGATTTATGGATATTTTTATCATTTCATTTTGTAAATGGACACTTTTTGGCGAAAACTAAATGTGGGGCACTGTTCACTTATTTCTTGTTAAGGGGCGCGCGATTCTCCAAATTTGTCAAAAAGAAATATTAGCATATTTCAGAAAATTGTTCTAATGTTTCTTTTAAGATTTTTAAGTTGTATTAATTTATTTTTAAATTCGTGAAAATTAATTAAAATAAGTATTTTAAATATAAATCTAAAAACTATAGAATTTGCCAAAAAAAAAAAGTTTATGATGTTTTTAAAAGTATTTATATAAAAATGGTAGAGCGTGAGACCGCCGGTATTATCATTAATCGCGGTGGACAGAGCAACACGACCGCACTGATGAGAAGAGTTCAATCGAAGAAAAAAACAATACAGAGAAAAAAACACGCGCAATTTGATGATGGGCTTCCAAATTGCTAATTCCATCGGATCAGGAAATTAAGATTTGGGCCCACTCAATGGACAGTAATTCGGAGGAATTTTATGATCTAATAGCATACTTTATGATTATATACATTTTTTCAATTGGTTTAAGTAATTTCTTATTATTTTTTATTCAAACAGATTATACAACTTTTCTATACCTATCTATCAAATATGTTTTGGGAACTCTAGAATTTTACTCGTTAGAATTAATGAGCTGACAATATCTACTAGTATATTCATTTTCGGAATAAGGAGTAGAGGGAGAATAAGCTCGGATATGCACCAGGTTGAATAAAGCTATATATATATATAATGACACATATGCAATTCGTGTGTAAAAATAAGAACAATATCAATCTAATTGAATATATAAATTATAGATAATATATTTTAAAAGAAAAAATATTATATTAGAAAAATAAAATGCTTCCGATATGATTTGATCTACTATATAGCTAAAGGGCAACTGATCCCACTCAATTATTTTTTAAGAAGAATAGGAAATAATAAAGTGAAGACAATTTATCACCGTGGCGGCCCAAAGGACAAAAATACTACCTTTCTATTGACATCTCATTTTGTCCAGATCAATAAGTTTTGTTAAGATAAAAATGTTTAAATTTGACAATTTCTAAAAATTTTAAACTCGTTCAAATTTTGTTTTCGGCTCCGTTTGAGACAACGGATAAGTATTTTGGCTTGAGAATTTTATGGAACGAACATGGGACGTGCGCGAATGAAACAAATTTTTGTTATTAAATTTCGTACTATGAGGGGTTAAATTTGCCAAATCTGATAATGTGAGTCCGAAGATTGCAAATTCCTTTTAGGACCGATTTTACAATTTCGAGAAGAAGTAGATTTTTCACGTAATATGAGTAAAAATCGAATTTCGGCAGAGGGGAGCACGAGCGCCGTGCGAGCGCGCCGACCGCTCGCCTCCCTGCGAATCGTCGTGCACGTCCACGAAGCGTCGCCAACGTCCGCCGTATCACCTTCACCAACCGCCGCCGTTTCGCCTGGCCGCAGGAGGCGTATAAAAACGTCGGAAATTCAAGAAAAGAGGGAGGGAGCTCGAGAGAGAGATTGAGAGGTTGTTGAGCTCACGAGACCACGTATACACCACCATATACTGCTAGAGACGCTGCCCGACGAGCGAGAGGGTTCCCCGCGAGGAGGAGGCTTGCCGGTGAGGAGGAAATTCCCGGCGAGAAGAAAACCGGCGAAGAAGAGGGCGCTCGGGAGAGGAGATCGGAGCCGTGCCAAACTCACGAGACCATGCAAACCTTACCACCGACCTCTGGAGACGTTGCCAAGCTGATCGAAGAAGCTTCACGGAGCTCGCCGGCTGATCGCCAGATAACTTCATTTTCGGCTGACCACTTGCAATCTCAGGTAAGTCCTCGAAAACTCGATTTTTGAAGTCTTGTCGCAATGCTCGTCACTTTTCGCCATCGTGGCTTTGCCGACGGCGGAAAATTAAAACACATATTTAAGCCGAAAATTCACATTCCGATAACTAGCGGTAGAGGAATCCAAATCCAATTTAGACAACACCGTCGTGTTCGGGACCAACGTAAACCCCGGAGTGAGTTCGGCCGGCGGCGATTTCGCCGCCAGGTGCTCGACGCGGGACGGCGAGAGGCAGACGACAAGTCGTTTTTTTTCGAGCGCGGGTTTCGCCCGCGCCTGGTTAGCCAAACTATCGAGTCAGTTTCAAACGAGCGCGCTCAGTCGAGTCCGATCCAAACGACCGAGCCATATTCGCATCGGACTCGAGCCCAGTCCAATCCGATCGCGCGCGTTTTATTCAGGCTCGGTCGCGACCAAGCCAGTTTCGCTCCGAGCCATTTTCAATCTAACTGACCCATTTTCAAATCCGACTGAGCCAAATCAATTCAGACCGAGCCCAATTGACTAAAACCGAGCCAACTTGCATTTTGACCGAGCTACTTTCAATTTTGACCCAGCCAACTTGCTACAAACTGAGTCATTTAGGTCCCAAACAGCTAATTTTGCTTTTAAATTCAATTTTTATTATTTTTATCAAGTTTTAAATCAAGAAATTAAGAATTAAGTTATTTCCAAGAATAAAGATTGTAAACATTTCCAAGAATAAAGATTCTAAACATTTTCAAGAATAATTTTTTTTTTAGGTTTAATAAAGTTGGGGTTATAGTGAGGCGGTTTAACCGATCTTTACACATCAACTAGAGATTTTCTAAAATCTAAATATTTTTAAAGAGTTTTCAAAACTAAAGCAGGGTAAAGTGGTTAAATGAACTCTGATATTAAATGGAGGTGGTTTATCCGAACTTTACATCTCTAAAGATCTTTAAAAAGGGTGATGAAGAGGAAACGAAAAAGCGCTGAGCCCAACTTAATAAAAAACAAATATTTTCACACACGCCAAGGAATAAAAGGACGCGATATAGGACTTCGATACTTAGGTTTTATTAATATTACTAAAGTCAGGATGAGGCGGTTTAATCGATTCTTGCGCTTTAGTGATATTTTATAACATTTTTTAAGTAGGAATAAGGAAAGGATCTTACTTTAAATAAGTTTAAATCACTTAGTTAAAGTACTCTCTTCGGAGGGGCGCTGTAGGGGTGTCATGTCTTCCCCACACGTAACAGACGACGAACCCAAAGAATCTCTAACGTGCTTTTTCCCGATTTCCTAATTTTCCATAAAAAATAGGTGGCGAATCCAAATATCTTTCTCCCATCCGGAGGAAGGTCGTCAACACTTTCAATGCCGGAGGCAACATCTTTCAAAGCAGAAGACATCGATTAATGGATGAAGAGAGAGGGAGAGAGAATGGATGAAGAGAGTGACAGGAAGAGAGAGACGAATGGAGAGAAAGAAAGATCAAAGAGAGGGGAAGCACGGCTAATGGTTGAGGGAGAAAAAATATGTAGTTAATATCAATACTCTAATAATTAGTGAGAAGTGGAAAACAATGAAAAAAAATTTGGGTTAATTCGAAACATATTCAATTTATATTATAATATTAATTAGATAATTAAAATGAGAATATAAGACACCACTAAATTTTCCTCTCGTTTTTTAGTATTCTACTTGGAACACAAATCTACAAAGTAAAAGAAATATAAAATTAGATTCTTACATAGGAGAGAAAAATGGACAGTTTTATAACTTCGTGAATATAAACCATAATATTTATAATAACTATCATATATAATTTTAACTTATTTTAACTATTAACTAATTATATTAGAATATAAGACACCATCAAACTCTAATCTTACACTTTATTAATATTAATATTATTATAATATATATATACATATATTGATGATCGGCATTACGATAGATGGACAACTCCTTTCATATTATATTATATTATATATATACTTTACTATATACTAGGAGAGAACGCAGATTTCTACTGTTTATTGAACAGTGACCCGAAAATTTACAAAAAAACCCAAGATTTTAAAAAATATTGATTTTGTACAGGCTAAAACACCTACTAAGAAGCCTTTTCTTGAAAAAATTTCAACATAAAAGTCGTAGATGTCGATGAGGGCTAGAACTTTCATGTTTTAAGTTTTTTGAGAAGACGCTTCTAAATTGGTATTTTGTAGGTCCGAATATTGACGGGTTAAAACGTAATTTTTTAAAACCTTTGGGTTTTAGTGCAAAAACGCAATTTTCCACCGGTGACTGTACGGAGGGAATTTTAAAAATATTTTTAATTTCGTTAAAATTTCGGATCTCTAAAACACTCATTTAGAAGCATTTTCTCGAAAAATTTTTAATATAAAAATCGTAGATTTCATTAAGATCTACGATTTTTATATTGAAAGTTTTTTCAAAAAGTATATCTAGATATATATTTTAAATATTTATTTCACACTGAAATACGATATTATTTCGTTTTAAATCCGTTAGGTATTTGAAAAATTCGAAAACACTCATTTAAAACTATTTTTTGAATAAATTTTGAATATAAAAGTTATATATTTTACCATAATCTACGATTTTTATGTTAAAAAGTTTTCAAAAAAATATCTCTAAATATATATTTTATACGTTTCTACTTACCGAAATACGATTTTATTTTGTTTAAATCCTTTAAAAAAATTTTTTGTTTTAAATTTAATAAGATTTCGGATAACTAAAATATTTATTTAAAAATATTTTTTTAAAATTTTTCAAATGAAAGTTATAGAGCTTATCAGAATTTATGAATTTTATGCTGAATATTATTTCAAAAATTATCTCTAAATATATATTTTATACATTTGTGTATAACGAAATACGATTTTATTTTGTTTAAAACTATTAGGTTTTCGGAAGGTCTGAAAACACTAATTTAGAATAGTTTTTTCAATAAATTTTTAATATTAAAATTATAGATCTCATCAGAATCTACAATTTTCTTATTAAAAGTTTTTAAAAAAATTATCTAAATGTATGTTTTATAGTGCATAACGAAATACGAGATTATTTTATTTTAAATCACATGAAAAATGATCTAATTAAAATATATAACCTTTAACTTTACGAAATTAGTTTCCTTTATATAACTTTAAATTCGTTAAGATTCTGAAATAAAAAAATGCTCATTTAGAAATATTTTTTCAAAAAAATTCAAAGCGAAAATTTTAGATTTCATCATAATCTACAATTTTATATTTAAAGTTTCTTTAAAAATTATCAATCCATATATATATATATATATATATATATATTACTACGTTTGTGCATACTTGAATAAATTTTTTAAGTCTGTTATGAAACGCTCATTTATAAATATTTTTATTAAAGAACTTTTAACATGAAAGATGTAAACCTTATCAGAATCAGCTTTCATTTTGGAAGTTTTCCGAAAAAGTATATCTAGATGCATATTTGATACGTTTGTACATGTCGTAATACAATTTTATTTTCTTTTTAAATTTGTTAATAATTCGGAAAACTACGATACTATTTGAAAGCTTTTTTTTTTCTATTCAGAAAACTTATTTAGATGTATTTTTTTAATTAACATTCAATAGAAAAATTATACCTTTTTTTTTCTCATTTAACTTTTAATAAACTTTCAATAACTTTCAAAATTAAAAATTATACAGTTTTTTTTAATATTATTGGAATCACAATGATCTATTTTTAGCCGCGACAGCGTACGACACAACAAGCTTGAATACACCAAGATCTACGATTTTTATATTTAAAGTTTTTTCAAAAATTATCTCTAAATATATGTTTACACGTTTGTGAATACCGAAATACAATTTTATTTTGTTTTAAATCCGTTAGCTATTCGAAAAGTCCGAAAACACTCATCTAAAATTTTGTTCAACAAATTTTCATCATAAAAGTTGTATATTTAATCAGAATCTACGATTTTCATGTTGAAATTTTTTTAAAAATTATATTTAAATATATATATTATACATTCGTACATACTTAAATATGATATTAGGTTAAATATAGTTAAAATAAAACATCTACTTTGGAAGTAATTTCTTCATTTAACATCTGATAGATACAATAAATAATTTATGTCACATAGAAGCAAACTTTAAGTATTCACTCTATAAAGTAGAAAATAATGCTTAAAGTTTGATGCATCTATTTTGAATATTCATTTAGAAGTATCTTTTAAAGAAGCTTTCGACATAAAAATTATACATCTCAAATTAATTACAACTTAGATATTGAAAGTTTTTGCCAACGATATCTCTAAATGTATGTTCTTACATTCATACATACCATAATATAATTTTCTTTTATTTTTTAATCCATTAAAAGTACAAAGTCAATGAAATTTTGTTTAGAAGCATTATTTTTAAAAAAAATTAATATAAAAATTGTAAATCATCAAAATCTACATATTTTAAGTTGAAAGTTTATCAAAAAAATATATCTAGAAATATATAATATGTTGGTGCGTACCTTATGAATATTTTTTTGAAAATTTTTGACACAACGAATATGAATATCATTAAATATAATATGATCTACATTTAGTCGCGATAGTATGATGATGCAATATGACCGCGGCAACGCGTGGTAACAAATGCTTGTCATGGCTAGGATGGATTATGTCCTTCGATCTATCGAATAGATGCGTACGTTATATCCTCGTCAAATTTTAGTAAATGGTTCACCGGATTATTATTTTTGTTGTTGTATGTGGGCTTGTTGATTTCTATTAACCTAAAAACTTCTGGACAATAAAAATTGTTAGTTTTTACAATGTTTAGATCTTACATCGAATAGTCCTAAATCAATAAAAATGGATTGTATGGAAAGAAAGATCATAAACTTATATCATCCAAATCTCAAAATTACATAAAAATTGGTCTACATTGATCAATTTTCGTACCATAAACATCAACCATTTGGTTTTTCAAAAGTAGAGGTAAAATTATATATTTTTTATTCGTTATATATTTTACGCCGTTTATTATATGTTAATATCGGAACCACATGATGCACCATCAATTTGTAATAAAAAATTAATATTTTTATTGTTCAGAAGGTTTTTGGTTGATAGATAATTATGACCGGAGTCGACCGTCCATGCGTAATGCCGATCATCAAAAATGATCCGGCTTTACATTACACAAAATAAAGTCTGACCTTGGAACAGCCTTACTCTATATATATATATATATATATATATATATATATATATATTATATATATATATACACTGTAAGGTTCCGATTGTCGGTTTGTGTATTATCGCGGGTGATTTTAAATCAACAGGTGTTTTGATTGATTCCTTTGGGCTTTTATTGCCTTTGATTTGTCGAAATTTATTTGGATCGAAATCAAGCGTTTTGGACCGGATTGGCCCAATTTAGGCTGGACTCGGCGGACCGAGCCAAGTTGGCTCCAGCCTGGCCGAGCCCATGGGCGGCGGACGCGCGGAGGGGCGGGGCGAGTATATATTGGTTGCTTGATTTGCCTTTGATTTGATTCGAAATTTGATTTGGATCAAAAATCAAGCGTTTTGGGACCGGATTGGTCCAATTTGGGCTGGACCCGCGGACGAGGCCAAAGTTTAGCTCCAGCCTGGCCGAGCCAATTGGCGCGCGGACGCGCGGCGAGCCATATGCTCGGAGCCCCAACGCGCCCGACCGCGCCCACACCTCTCCTTCTTTGTCTCGCGACTGCTCTCTCTCTGGTCGCCCGTCTCCTCTCCCTCGCGATCGCTCGTGCTCGACGCCGCGCCGCCCGCCGATCGCGCCGACCGTCTCGCCGGCGTGTGTGCGCCGCCGTCGCCGTCCCGTTCTCCTTCCTCGGCTGCCCGCCGTCTCGCCGCTCGACCTCTCGTCTCGACGAAACCCTATCCGTCGCTCCGGTCGCGCCGTCGCACCGCCGCCTTCCCGGGCATGCTCGTGGTGCTGGCTACCGACGCCTTCTTCCGATCGCCCGCGTTCAGTCGCTGTCGCCGTCGGCCTCCGGCGAGGATCTCCGATGAACCCGATCGCTCCGCCGCGTCGCCACGACTTCGGGAACGAGTTGGTGAGGTTAATTTGGTTGAGATCCGAGGGATTTCGTCGTTTGTCGGGTCTTGGGTCGGTAGGACCGAGACGACAGGTGAGTGGATCCTACGGTTACACTTGTTTGTGTTAGTTTATGTTATGCTTGATGTATTTTCTATACTAGCAAGACATTGATTGACTTTTAGCATGTTATTAGACGTGAATATCTTACTTGGATTGGTATTTGTAGCATTGTATTTGCTAGGTTAATACCATTAGTAGAGTTGCCTTTGACTATAGCATTGCTAGTTCGTAACATCTAGATAGATGTGGACACTTAGTTTGCTCGTAGGTATAACATACGAGTTGTGTTATATGTTACCGGTATTTTCGTCACCTGAGTGAGTATAGGGGGCAGGATTGCCAGGTTTATACTCTAGGAGGGATGAGTGGATGGTAACATGGTTTTGTGCTTTGCACTACTTTGGGTAGTTGAGCGCCGTCTGCGTTCTAGTTATACATGTCGTAGGGTTGTTGACCTGGTCTTTTACTTGGAAGAGTATTAGGGCATAACTGCCGGGATTAATGCTCTTAGTATGACCCGTTATGCTTGGGACATGTTTGTTGTGACACTTGTTGTGTATGCTTGACTCTGCTTGGTGATGTGTGTGCGCCGCCTGCGCTGATTATACTGCAGTAGAGGTGTTGATACACTAGACTTGTGTTGTACAGCTTGCGATAGTATTCTTGTATAGGTTTCACGTGGGCTTTGAGACGGTTATTTATGTGATTTACTAGCTTGATTCATTATTATAACATGTTAGGTGTACCATGTAGGTAATATATGTACTTGTAAATCTTGATTGATGTTCTCGGTATTATTCCATGTGTTTCGATTAGCATTGCTAGGTATTGTTAGCCGTCGGGTTGAGCACTAGGCCTTTATACTAGATTATGCTTTTGACGGTGGGTTAGGAATGCTATTTTATCATGGTTTCGACGTTGCCTATCATGGCTTAGTTTGAAACGGTGTGTTCTGGTTATGCATGTAATAGGTAATGTCAGGTTTTGTTATATTTGAATTTGTTGCATGGGACCGCATGTTATGGATGTGTTTACCTGCATGAGATGATTATCGAGGTGTATTGACCCGAATGATATCATGGGCAGGGAGTGGTTGAATTGTAACATGTTTATGCGATGATCTGCCTTGAGATGTATTTGAGTTGATTGCTCTAGATATACATTTGGTGGATGTATGGTTATGTGTTATATGAAACACTTGGATAGATACTCTACAGTACTATATATAGTAGGGTAATGGTGGTATGGCCATGATTAGGCTTGTTTATTCCCGTTTTCTGGTGGGTAGGTAAATGTGTGATTGTTTTTACCCTAAGTATAAGAACGGGTTGGGATGAGCGCATGTTAATTTTATCTGGGTGAGTATGTGGATGGTTTCCCTGGTTATACTCGTGATAAAACTAACTTGTGATATTGTGAGCGGCGTTTTGCTCTGTATTTTTTTAGCATTGGATTATGCTTACATGTGTTGACATGCTTGTAATGTGGTTGTGGCAATGTGTAAATTGAGTATAATCATGTTAGGGTTTTAACATGGATTTGTTGATGCTCATGGATTATATTTTTGTATGCCGTGACATGTTTAAAAGCATGATTTATGTGGTTTTAGCATGTGAATGTGATGATCTACTATGGATTAGTGTTGGTGTGTTAACTTTGGTAAAACTTTTAGTAGAATGTAGGTTCATTTGTTGTAACATGCTTGATTATTCGTTCTACCTAGCTTATGTATGGTTTATAATACATGTGGTAGGAACGGGGTTATTTCATGATTACATACGGATAGCTATGTGGTTTGTTTTTACTAGGATAAGTGCTTGAGCGGACTTGCTCTGCGTTCCGCTTTAGGTAAACATGATTGTGACTTACGCTGTGGCCTAACAGGACTTAGTCTTACCTGATTGAGTAGGTGAGCGAACTTGCTCTAAAGTTTACTCCAGGTAGTGAGAGTTTAAGATTAGCGCGGTTTAGTTGTTGAGCTCGTCTAGTACCCGGAGGTCGTGTGATTTACCGATTAGGTGGCGGTATGATTGAGCGGTAACACGCAGTGTTAATCTTAATGAATGATAATCTCTATTGAGGCCGGTTAGGCGTTATGGTGATCACCTTTGGCCCAGGGTGGTTCCTGCGGTGTTTGAGGCTCAGGGGTTGTGCCTTCCGGAGGGTGCATCGCTACTGAGTATCTCTACGGGACGTTATGAGATCCCTCCTACCGTGGGTTTGGTGCTTCGGAATGTGCACTAGAAGCGGGTAGCCAAACCTTGGTACCGTGGGTCAATTCGGGTACCTAAACTAAACATGAGAGGACTAACTGGTTTGGGTTAATGATTTCACCCTAACATAATCCAAGATATCAATGGCATAATTGATTTGGGTTGGGTGCGGACTTTGACATATTGTCATAGTGGCTTGGATATGTTTATTAGCTTATTTCTTTATGTGTTGTGCCTTGGATGGCTTATGCGCTTTTGGCTTGTTTAAATTATTTTATCTTGCGGTTCAGTGCAAGGTGGTTTATCATTTGTTGAGCTTTGTTTTAAGCTGACGATGGTTTTGCTTTTACCCTTACGTTATGGGTGGTTATTTGTTGTTGGCATGCATGACTGATGTATGCATGCGGGAGTGGTTTGGCATGCGAGTTATGTATTGGTTATGGCACGTTATGTTCGGCCATACTGTATATGTATAGCAGGTGGTTTATATTGCCATCTGTTCTCTCGCTCTAGTTTTTATGCTTGCTGGTGTGATGCATGTTGGTGTTTGACCAGTGCCTTAGCAATTGAGTAGGGACTGCTGGGGTGGGTCACTCACTGAGTATATTTTATATACTCATGTTGCTACTTTTTCCCTCAGGTCTATTGCGAGTCCGCTGGCGGATCTTAAAACGAGCTTCGGGGTGTTGAGGATTGTAATAGGATCAAAATATAAAAATTTAATCTTTTCGCTATGTTTAATTAACCTTTGTTAATGTATTATGTGAATTGGAAGTACTAGCTCATTAACATCTGCTTTATTATTTTAAATTTTCGCCCCCGCCCTGGGTGCCACATACATATATTTCAAAAAATTTCATAAAACATAAATATGGTAAAATATGCATCCAGCATAGCAGGGTGAAGCCACATGTCCTTCACCAAGTGTATATAAAATCTAAATTTCTATTTATTTTGCAAAAAATCACCAACTAATTATGTTTTCATAATTATAATATTATAAAATTACCTAGTATACTTTCATTATTCAGAATATTTTCGAGCATTGTTATTTATTAGGACTTCTCGATATAATGATGCAATCTGGATCATAAATATATATATATATATTTAATAATTTATAATTAATTTAATATATTATTATTTAAAAATATTTTTTTTATATATTACCACATTACCAATACAATATGGCAAAAATTCATTAGAGCCGTATGAGATCCTTAAAGAATGGTATTTTTTTTATTATTATTGATCGAATAGATCGCTACGTCTATTCCATATCTCTTATTAATATAAAGACAAAACTAAAAATAAAAAACATGGTGTGAAATAAAAATAAACAATGTCATTAAATGAGTATTCAGATATATAAAGACTAATTGAAATAATTAAACTCATTAAACTATAACTTTCTCAAAATCTTCTAAGTACATAAACTAATTTCAGAGAACTACAAAAGCATATATAGTAGCCATATAATGTTTCTTAATATTCTATTTAAGCATGAATAAAAGAAAGTATGTAATGTTGCTACTAGTAAGCATATTTGGAATCTTGGATTCGGTAGCAATACTGAAATTCTTATAATCCTGACAAAATATTTCAAATAAAAATCACTATTATTTACTACGATGCAGTATTCTATATGACTCTGAATATATTTTACTTTTGAGCTATTTGATAACTCAAAATAATAATTATAAAATATTGATTAACTTGATAATTAGAAAAAGATATCTCGCAGCAGTAAGTGAACTTATAACAAAAGCAGGTTCAACTATTACTCGGTCAGGAACTCAAAACGACAAAGAATATTTACTCCGTGCAGGATTCTGAGAAGTGAGGAGCGAAAAGTGAGAATTAGATGAACTGTGTGCAATGGAAAGTATTGAGAAGTGGTTATTTGAGTCGATAGTGAAGTGGGCGCTGAAAAATAGTTCTGTTGTTTATTTGATGTTGGAAGTGAAACTGAAAGACAGTTTATTTGTTGCTGTTTTTCTGGTTAAGTTAGGAACTGAGTTGCTAATTTATTGCTATTTTTTCTGGTTGAATTAGGAGCTAAGTGCTAACTATATAGTAGTTTATGACTGTTGAGTTATGTTGTTGGCTCATCCTTATCAAGTTATTCAGCAAACGCAACCATCATCTACTCAACCAGCCAACAACAATTACAAGCACCAGCCAATGCAGTAAGCAAATGGCCAGCAAAGCTGTTGAATGTCTATATCCCTCAAACGTAAAGATGCAAACCGTACGGGCCCAGGCGCTACAAATTAAATACAAAAAATAAAAGTTTAGTCTTGTGCATTTTCGACCAAATCTTCTAAATCTTCTTCTTAATTTCTTCGCGCTGCATCGATCCAATCTTTCATACAGACGCACATTTTTAAGGTTGTTGCACTTAAGCGATGCCTTCTGTCACTCAGTACACGAGCACTTGCACTGAAACAAGACTTTGATGCCACAGTAGAAGCCGGTGGTGTGAGTATATCCCGTGCGACAGCTTGAAGTATTGGTTGGTGAGTAAACCTCTTCCACCAATCTAAAATATCACAGTTGCTTCGTTCTTCTGCAGTCATAAAAGCAATCCAGTTAGTTTCTAAATAATTACGAAGAGCTAAGTTAGAGGATGATCTTGTTGAGTTTTGTTGCTCCGCTGTTAAAAGTACCTGATACATCGCGAAATCATCATTGAAATCTCCTTCTGCAGCAGTACTTATTCCTTCACCATCATTGGTCCTTCCTGTATTAGCAAAAAAGGGGCATACAACATATACAAATTTTCCAATATTTTTTCTATACTTTTAGTTTTTCTAGATAAATTTATATTTATATAAATTAAACCTAGGATCCATTGCCATCCCTAAACAATAAATCGGAGAAATATCGAAAAAATATTTTTTTAATTTTTCGTCCATAGATGTAACAATTTCAGAAAAATTAGCTCTATAGTTTCTTAAAGTAGTACTTATTCGTACTAAATAAGGTAAGACTCTACAAGTAGTCGGAGTGTAGCTGGCAGGTAAAGCTTTTGTCGAATGGAAAATACATTTAAAAAATCTCTCATCAAAATCTCTCATTAAAAATCTTGCATTATCAAAAGCGAAATAGACAATAATTTTATCACTAATATATAATCATTAACAGAAATGACGGTGTTACTTTGCAAATTACTACATTATGGTGATATTGAATTTGTGCAAACCTTGATTATGCGTTTTTGCATAAAAACCCAATTATATCCAATAAAATGTGATGTACACAGATAACTTACTCATGGTACAGAGCTGCTCCAAATATCAAGATGCAAAGAATATTTTCCCAATTAAAGGAAAGATATTTCCTTGACTAAACATTCTTTCATTGAACATATAAAGGTTGTAACAGTCATTTCTACATATGCTTGTAGATATACCTGGTTTAAAATGAGGTTTTGGTAACTACTTCCATAAATTGTTGAAAATTCTTTATAATTCACTAATACTAAAATGTCAACATCTATAACTAAATCCTACTAATGCTAAATCTAGATTGTTCTGTGAAAAGCATGTAGTTTGCTAAATAACCGCCGCCCGTTGCTAGTAACTGTGATTGGCGGCGTCGTCAGCTTTTTGGTGTGAGTTGGCAATGTCCCTTTTCAAATGAGTAATGTTAATACTATGCTTACCATAAGCGTATTCGTTTCGGCATACCTTACAAACTGCTTTCCACATGCCGTCGGGCTTTTGTTCCCTAATAAAGCATTGCCATACATCACTTACCTTCTTACCTTTTTCTTGACTTGTCGGTGCGACAACGGGGACATTAGATGTTGTGCTTGCAGAAGCAGCGCCTACCGACGGATTTGCTTGACCTTCCGTTTCTGCAATAGGGGGTAGCACTAGGGATAGCGGTAGCAGCACTAGTATCTATATGAGGATATGGACCGAATTGATTTTCTGGATCAAAATTATATTGTGTATCTATATTGTATGGATCCATTATCAATACTAAAAATATTAGATTAAAATAAAAATATACCGAAAAATAAATAATAATAAATTAGAGAGCTTAAAGGTGTTTTTAGCTTTGAGACTTGAGAGAGAATGAAATTGAGAGGTGTGTGGTGAAATGTGTGAAGAAGATATAGTATTTATAGATAGAATTAAGAGAGAAAATTTTAAAAAAAAAAAAAAAAAAAAAAAAAAAAAACAGCCGTTGCCAACGGCATGCCGCTGCTGCAACGGCTAACAGCCGTTGCCGCATCGGCTAAAAAAATAGCCGTTGTTCGAGAATACTATTAACGTGCATCCGAGAAAGAGTGTTCAGAAAAAAGTGTTCCCGAGGAAGAGTGTTCTCGGCTACGATATGGGATTGTTCGAGAATACTTTTTTCTGAATCATGCAAAATAACATATGCATATATTGAACCTAAAGAAAACGTAGGAATTTGATTGGATTTTAAAACTCATCACCTCTAATTCTTTGTTAGCTTGATTTATTAAATTGCTTAATCAATTAATAATCATAAAGAATATTAGGATATATTACACTTTCAAATCTCTCTGTTAGGTTTTAATATTATAAATTAAATACTATAAAAAGTATGCCAATATGATAATTTAATATATAGACAGATAAATTAGAGCTAATAGAAATAATATCATATTATTTGATGTAAACAACAGGCGCATATATTGAACCCAGAGAAAAATAGGAGTTTTTTGAATTTTAAAAATCATCAGATCGACTTCTTGGTCAACGTTAATTTATTAATTAATTGTTAATCAATTAATAATCATAATGAATATTAGAGTTTATTGAGCGAACCTCAACTTTTAATTAAAATTATCAATTTTAGGATATTAAACACCAGAAACTCTCATGCTTGTGCATATATATATATATATATATGTGTGTGTGTGTGCGCGCGCGCGCGCGTGCTTGTTGGTGATCTACTTGACTTTTTTTTTAAAGTAGAAATTGCTTATATATGGACTTTGTTATTTAATATTTTTGTATTTTTAAATATTCAAATAGTAAATATAAGTTAATTTTTAATTGTTAATATTTTGTATTATCGTGTCCAAGCTATACATGTCCTTTTTTTTGAGAATTGTTCATATCCCGTGTCCATATGTGTCGTGTGCCTATACCCGTATTTGTGTCTATGCTTCCTAATTAATTATTTTTAGAAAAATGAAGCAAGGCCATATGACATATGAACAGCAGAAGAACTTTGTAGCGACTCAATGTTGATCAAAACAGTAGATAGTGGCAACTGATGTGCCTACATTTGTTTTATTTCATCATTTAAAATAATGCCCAGATATTTTTGCATATCAATTATAATTTTTTTCAACCATAAAGAGAAATTTTCATATATTTCAGAATCTAACTTAATTGTGAAGTTTTCTGAAATTGTTTTTCAGGAAAGGTGGCCTTTGACATTCAGCAAAGGAGTTTTGTACGTATTTTTACTCTAGAATAGTAAGTATACGCATGCACATATACAAACAAATAATAAAAGAAAAATAAAGGAAAAAAAGAATATTAATATCTGGTGTAATACAAGCTCATGATGCATACATTTGTATGTTCATCTCTAGCGTCTGCTGCTGATATTCTAACTTGTGAAAGTGATGTTAATTTGATTATTAACTTAAAATTTCTAATAATATAAGAAAAATATCTAGTATGGACATGTTTATTTGATTTACATAGTTTAATCAATCTTCCATACTCTGGATTCAAGCTTCCAACTCTTTCACTTTATAGTATTTCGCTATCTGATTCTGATATTCGGATCAATTATTGCCACCTGAAATTTGACTGCTAACAACTATCTATTTTGCTACTAAACTTTCTACTTGATAACGATTACGTTTAACTTTTGTTTTTTTGTTTTTCTTTTTTTTTTTTTTTTTTTTTTTGAGATAATGAGAAATTTTTCTGTAGCAAATATCAGATTATTTCACTGGATACAGTTAATTAATTACAATTTTTAAATTATGGTCATGGAGTAAAATTCCGGACGTGCGTTATCTTAAACAAGCCGTTGAGTATTAAGTAGATCCAGAAGGATCTCCATCGTGTATTAGTTCAAGGAGGTTTGTCCAACACTAGACCATGTCATGGCTCTCACGCCAATATTTCACTCATCGCGCCCGTCCCGACATCATGAAGTAAAGTTCAATTATGTTTGCATCTGCAATTCGTGCACTTTTAATCGACCCCTAGCCAAGTCAACTCAATTAAGGCCCAAATGCAAGCCATAATGCATCAATTACAGGGTCAATTGAAGCCAAGAAGACTAAATCAAGTTACCTCTCAGTCAAAATCATCCCAAGAGTCAAACTTGATCAAAATCGGAATCCAAGGAAATCCAAGCAAGCTCAGGCAAGTACATGAGACAAGGCAACATAGGCTAGCTATAAGCCTCCCTAAACCGAGTACATGCTAGCAAGTGGCCAACACAAGCTAGCATATGTCCAAGATATGTTTATGTGTATTTAGCACATACCTCACGACGTGTCAAAAGATAATTAATTTGTCTTTAGTCTTAATCCAAGTGTCCATTAGGTTGTTCTAAGTGTCTTTACATGTGTTAAAAGTCTCTAGAAGTTCTTGCCAAGTTACTTAAGTTAGTAATTAGTGTTTTATTTTTGAATAATGTAATTAAAAGAGAGTTCTACAGTTAGGTGAGTCACCACTTGAGTCTTATTGTATAAATATCTCTTTGGGACTAAGTAATAAATCATGTCTTATTCTCCATACAAGTTTTTAAATAAGTCTAGTTTTCCATACTAACTTCAAGTGTGCCTAGTTCGCCATACTAGAGCCTTAATCAAAATCCTCCTAAGTAGCTCAAACACAAGCCAAGTCAAGACCCTCTTGGTCACACCATCACTCCTAGCTCCACTAATCTATTAGATCCACCCCTTCCACATCTCAAATTCATCGTAGCCGGACCTAGAATTAGCTAGTGCCAACTGAGCCACTTTAAGCTCATTAGACCTCTTCGAACAAATCAAAGTTCATCAACCTCTAAATCTACTTAAACTTCTTCCATGGTGAGCCCGAGTAGGAGAGCTTTGAGGCTAACTCGTGTTCATCCCGGATCAAAGCACATATATGTTATAATCATTAGAATATTTTTTGTGAAAACTCGGACTTCTATCTTCATTACAGCCAGAGGGGCTCGAAATTGTAAGTGATTTTGAACCATCCACCACACCAATTAAGCTATCCGCTAGAAGCTAATTATGTTTAACTTATGATGGGAGCATGAATCTTAGGTTGGTTGAGTTGGACCCTAGTTCGTGCAAGTAAAACTGCAGCCTCTAGATTGTCCCGTATGGAAAGGTGGCGGAAAGATAATGTACTTATATATGGCTTAAGTGCCTCTGAGAATCGGAGCGTTCTATTTTTAAATGGGACAAATCGATCATGTATGTGGTATTACTGTCTGGTGTGAGCCACCCGGCGATTGCGATGACGGAGAGGAGAGGAGGCAATTGCTGGGAACTATGCTGGGTGAGTGGACCGGAGATTGAGTCCTGTGGAGTGGAGTGGCTTCTGAAAGACAATACAGTGGACCGGCATAATTTTGGGTTGGCCGAAATGACCACTAGCTCGCGCAGGTAATACTGCATCATTTGGATCAAACCACTTTGGATTGTGGCTTAATGGTAATGTATTTATATATAAGTTAAGCACTTCAATGATGGGAATATTTTATTTCAGATGGGACAAATTGATCTTACATAATTGTTATTCAAAAATCAGTTGTTGGGGCAAGTCTTTTACAGTCGTTGGATCAAGCTGTGGTGAAATGTTAAGTGGCGCATATGAAGATCACCTGCATGGTCTTATGCTATCTTCATCAAAAGGATAAGGGGTGATTTTACGCACATACCGTTTGCTTGATTCTTGTTTTTCTTTTTTCCTTTTTTTTTGTTTTTGGGTTTTGTAGTTTTTTATATGATTTTTCCTAGTTGTAAATGAAAATTCTTAGTTTATTTAAATCATAAATTTGCGAGAATACTCTTTGGTTTTGCCACCAAAAATCTCTTGCACCCAAAGTAGTTGATCTAACTCTAGTCGCGGAAAATTGTGATTCATGTCACTTTATATGAATATTAATGGCCAGGCTAGTGTGGCTTCTAGATCATCTTATGACATAGATGCAATACTCTTTTACGGAGTATATGTAATATATATGTTGAATCAATATACCTACAACACATATTACTACTTTGAAGTCACTTATGGGCCGGTGTGTTTGGCGGCGGCTGATAGATTATAAATAAATCTAGCTTGTGCAGCTAGTATATCTATCTAGCTAATTACGTTGCCTAGCGTAAGGTCACGGTAGGATGTATGAGAGGTTGTGGAGGCACGACGGTAAGGTCGTGGCGGCAGATCGTGAGGGCAGCGGTAGGGTTTCGAGGTTGCCTCTGCAATAACGTAGAAAATAGATGAAATGAATTATATAATAACATATATTGTAATTTATATAGAGAGGATGGGTATTTTAGTAAATAGTTATCTACCATCTAGCAGCTTGTCGCCACATGCTAGTGGAGGTAGCATGTGGGAACAAGCTAATTTTTAATAATCTATCATCTACAAGCTACCTAATAAACTACTTTACCAAACGCAAATTATAACTTAAAATTAGATTATTCTATAATTTATCATCTACAAGCTATCTAACAAGCTGAAACCAAACACACCCTATATCACACCATCACGACAACGGAAGCAACCGATTATAGGATGAAAGAAACAAAGATACGAGGATGTTATCAATTCGATGAGCTTGTGGAGGGCCTTGGATTCGGTTATGACGGCATAGATTATGACCACAGGCCGCACCGCTATGTACAATGCCGAACTTGGTGATCTCCTGTTCGATGTCCATGTCCACATCGAGGACGTCAGAAAATCTCTCTCTGTCACTTCGATTTGTATGTCTCTGGCGAGCAGTGACGACCTGTAGAGCTCGCGATGGACCCAAATTGGTCTAATTCTATGAGATCTCACCCCAAGCATCTTTTACGAATAATTGAAAACAAAACAATTAATAGGAAACAAGATTTGATGTACTCTATAAGTTTTATTTACAAAATTTTAAAAAACATTTTAAATAGTTATTTTTAGGCACCAGAGTCTAAAAGTGTAGATTTTCAGACGACAAAATTGAATCAACTCGGTTAGTGGAGCACGAGTCTGTTACGACGGTCATACAAGAGTACATCGTTATCTTAAAAATAAGTGTGTTTAAAAATTATTTTCAAGCTGTTAAGAATTTTGAGACATGAAATATTTATTTTGGAAAATTTGAATAAATAATTACAAAATATACTTTTTTTTTGTTTTCAAAACTTTTTATAAAATATACATTTGTAGATGTTTGCAGTGATCTGAACTGATATCTTGGCTTGAGAACGTCAACTGTACTTGGCTGTATGCGGATCTATCGAATAGAATGCTATAGAAAATTTCTATTTGTATCTGGGATAAAATTATAATGTATGGGTATTTTCTGTATATTAATTTCTCTCTCCCTCCCAAATAACAAATGCATATATATTTATAAGGAAGTCCATGAGGAACTCAAATGACACAAATAGCTATTAATGCTCTCTTTAATACATATAATAACTCTCATAACTCTCTCTT
Organism: Xerophyta viscosa; assembly: GCA_002076135.1. Taxonomy (NCBI): domain Eukaryota; kingdom Viridiplantae; phylum Streptophyta; class Magnoliopsida; order Pandanales; family Velloziaceae; genus Xerophyta; species Xerophyta viscosa. The sequence continues at coordinate 48,074 of MJHO01000259.1, forward strand.
AATAGTGCCTCGTAACAGCTATATTTTGGTCTTCCACCTATTAGGCTTTCGACCCTTGGTCTTCTGACCTTTCATCTTCTCTCGACTTTGGTCACCCCAACTTCGGTCTTGGTTATGCGTAAGTCTCGGTCTCGGCCAAGTCTTACCCCGCCCTTGAATATGCTTTTATCTCGGCCTTGGCTAAGCCTCGCCTCAGCTTTGGTTATGGTTATGCGTATGTCTCGGTCTTGACCAAATCCTACCCTGGTCTCGGATATACTTTTATCTCGGCCTCAGCTGAGTCTCGCCTCTGATTTGGTTATTTTTTTACTTAGACATCGGTTAGGTTTCACACCTCAGTCTCGGCCTTGTCTCACCACGGTCTTGATAATGTGGACACCTCGGCCTCGGCCTCTTCGGGTCTCAGGATCCTCCTAGATCATGGAGTGCGACCCGACTGCACCAGCTCAGTACTTGCTGTGGACAGAATGACACGAGCTTAAACTAAGAGAAGAGACTGATGATAGGCTTTTACATTAATTGCTAATTCTTACTGCACGATTATGATTATGTAAATTTGCTCATATTGGCTTTTTTCCAAATTGGTAAACAAATTTCTATAGCCAGTTGTTTGGGGAACTCTAGATGCATAAATTTAGCTCATTGGTATATTTATTTCTGTGTAGAAGTTCCCTCAAGTTGATCATTATGTCTTGAAGTCGAATTTTTTTTTTCTAATTTAATATTAACTTATTAATTAATTACGAAAATAGCACCAAAAATTGAAAAATTACGAAAACAGTACTGGATCGCCATTCAGAATAGCGTCCCGTTTCCACGCTGGCACACCGGGCCACAGATTCGATTCCAGCTGGATGTCGCAATTTTGAATGACGACATTCGGCCGGATGTCGCTATTCACTTTGATGACATCCAGCATGATGTCGCCACTCAGAATCGCGATATCCAAGCGACATCTGCTGCGGGTTTTACACAACCCGCAGCCACCAGAGCCCCAACCCTTCTATTTTCTTCTTCCTCTCCCCTTCCTCCTCTCTCTCCACCGAGCCCCCACTCAAAATTTCTCAAATCTTTTCCCCCAATTCACTTAGTTTCTTTAAAAATCATCAAATTTAGGCTCGTATTCGTCCGATCTACCTCATATTTTCAAGATCTACGAAAATACGATATATGTAACAACTTTTTATTTTTTGAAATTATGTGTGTGTGGTCAAATTTTTATTTTCTAAATATTATGTATGGAGAATGTGAGTATTCGTAATGTATGTGGTAAAAAATATGCCGTATTCGATATTTATACTGTACGTATTTTACGTATAATACGTGTATATTTTGTTAAATGTGAGAAAAGATAAATATATATATGTTATACGTATTATACGTGTTATATAAATTTATATTTACATATTTTATGTATTATACGACATTATATAAATTTATATATCACATTTAACAACATATACACGTATTATACATAAAATAGGTACGGTATAAATATCGAATACGGCATATTTTTACGTGTTGTACGTATTTACAGATTTTACGTATTATACGTATTATATACATTTATATTTTCTCACATTTAACAAAATATACACGTATTATACGTAAAATACGTACGGTATAAATATTGAATGCTGTATATTTTTTACCACATACATTACAAAATACACACAGTCTCCATATATAACATTTAGAAAATAAAAATTTAACCATATTTACACATATACACATAATTTTTAAAAATAAAAAAAGTTGGTAAATATACCGTATTTTTGTAGATCTGGAGAATATGAGGTAGATCGGACGAAAATGAGCCTAAATTTGATGATTTCTGAAGAAACTAAGAGATTTGGGGGAAAAAATTTGAGAAATTTTGAGTGGGGGGGCGCGGTGGAGAGTGAGAAGGGGAGTTGAAGAAGAAAATAGAAGGGATTGAGGCTCAGGTGGCTGCGGGTTGTATAAAACCCACAGTAGACGTAACCATTTAGAATGGCGACATTCAGCCGGATGTCGCCAAAGTGAATGGCGACATCCAACTGGAGTCGCATATGTGGCCCAGCGTGGCACCGGTCGTCATTCTGAATAGCGATCCGGTACTATTTTCGAAATTTTTCAATTTTTAGTACCATTTTTGTAATTAATTAATAAATTAATATTAAACAAAAAAATTCTTGTGAATTTTTTATTTTGCTCAAAGCGAGTTTTTATATATATATTTAGTATTATATATATATATTATAATATTTATGAGTATATTAGTATTATTATATATATATATATATATATATATATATATATATAATATATTTATTTATTTATTTATTTATTTATTTATCCACACGCTATGTACTACAGACACTCCAAAAATGTCGACGTGCACGTGTCTGTGCACGTGCCAGACATGACACTCATCGGACACGGCCAGACACGTATCCGACACGCCACGTGGCGTGTCTAGAAAGAAAATTAAAATAAAAAAAATCAGACACCCATGTCGGACACTTCTGTTCGGTGTGTCCGACCCTCGTATCAGTATTTATATCTTTTTTTTTTTTAAGAATTATTTTTTATTTGTTTTTTAGAAGAGTTAATATTATTTGTAATAGTGGTAAATAATAATATAGTTATGCACTCGTATGTTATATTTTTTTAGTTTTAGTTGATATAATTAGACTCTTAGTGTTTAGATTTATTTCAAGTACGTAAAATATTATATTATCGAATATTATTATATTCTTTAATATTTAAATATTTCGTATAAATTGTATTTTAATTATTTATTTTTATTGTTTTATCCGAACCGTATCTGTATTCTAATTTTTTTTAAATTATTATGTCTCCGCATCGTGCCGTAGTATTTTCATGTCCGTGTCCGTGCTATCTAGTCCACAGGCTGAGCATTTTGAATCTGGGGGCGATCATAGGGAGGCAAACGGCTCGCGTGTCCTTTCACCCACGGGAATTACGAAGTCGCAATTGTCATTTGCAATGATTGAATTGATCAGATTTTATATTCGGCCCGTATAAGTTACAAATGATTCTGACCTTCACGGTCCAGAGGTGGGCAGTAGTCGTAATCTACCAACCCTGACAATCTGGTCCACACCTGGCTCTGGTGGACCAAGGCCCGTTTATCTCTAATTTTTTGTTATTCATTTCTTTCACATCCCCTACACTCCACCCAGCAGCTTCGCTCTAGAGCAATTCTCCTCTTTATAATTCATAAAATATACATATAAAAGACTTCGCCGGTCATCTCTTGATGGTGCGATGTAATAACTTAAGCAATTATTCAAAGTAGTATTTCAGTATCTGTGGTGGTAGTTTTTCTGTATTTGTTTAAGAAAAGCAGATAATGGTAGGTAGTTCCACTCATCGGTGAACTTAAAACTTATCACAGGTTCATTAACTGGACTCCATAGGAGTCTGATTTCTCACGTTAGTTCATTAGTTCAAAAGAACAAAGTTTTCCAATTGGTGATCTACTTGTAGCTGTTTCTTTAAAAAAGAACAAAAAAAAAATATTTAGTTGTAGAGAAAGAAAGGTCATATTAGATATGAACAGCAGAACTTCTTTGTACTTATTCTCTTACTGTTGATCAAGATAGTAGATAGTGCCAACTGATGTGCTGCATTTGTTTCTTTTTTCACACTAATTGACAGATATTTTGGCATATCAATTATAAATATTTCTCAACCATAAATAGAACAAATCCATATATTTCAGTATCTAAAATTGTTAAGTTTTCTTAACAAGGTTTTCAGGAAAACTGTCCTTTGGGATACAGCTAAAGCGGAATTATGTCTAATACGTATTTTTGCACATGTACGAACAAAAAATTAAAAAAAAATAATCTGGATTTGTAACACATGCTCATGGATGCATGCATTTGTATGTTCATCTCTAGCGTCTTGTGCTGATAATCTAACTTATACTTGTGAAAGTGACGTTAATTTGATTATTAAAATTAGCGATAATATAAGAAAAATATCTAATAGGGAAATGTTTAATCAATATTCCATTCTATTTCGCTATCTGATTATGATGTTCATCGGATCAATTGATGCCACCTGGATTTTGATTGCTAACCTGTCTATTTTGCTACTTAACTTTCTTCTTGACATCGAAAGATGATCTAGCGCTATTTGGTAGCTAGAGATGATTGAAATCACTTCTTCTGGCACCACATTTTGATAATTATGTTGGCGGGTTTGACGGAATGTCGCACTGGATTGGCGGAGGTTCGGAAACCCCTCTGCCTATAGAACTAAGTGTATATTTACAAATATTGCGGAAGTGGGTATGCACACATGCGCCCTATCATGTACGATGAGTACTCCTAAAGTCTAGCAGAATCTTAGCTCCGGAAAAAATATTCGGATCCTAAAAAGATATTTTGATGACTTTATGATCTTGAGAATAAAAGGATGAGGGACTTGTCGTGTCTATGTGCAGCTCAGGAAGTATTACTTTATGGATGCAAAAAAAATTTTATTATTGCTCAGGTGTAAATTCATGCAACCAAAACAGTGCTTATAGACAAGGTAAATTGAAAAATATTCAATATTAAAATCCAAATTTCGCTGACAAAAGTAATTAAATGCAAAACAAATCCGAACAGCAAAGGAACTCATGGCATTTTCTTCTTGTTAATATCTCGAATAATAACACTTCTAAGAAATAAACAATACAAATACAGAGACGTGACCCTTATTATTAGCATAAAAACCTCTTATTTATATATCATATCAAGTTAAAGAACAACTATACCGCTCATATATATGCCGATAATTTCAATGAATATATACATAGTGAAGAACTCTCTCTCTCTCTCCACACACAAACACATATGTACACACACACACACACACACATATATATATATATATATATATATGAAAGGAAATCTGTTGCTCTCTTATATATCCAAATCTAATTTGATCAAATTTGTGATTGAGAGATGACAGAAGTTGGACGTCTTCATATCCAAGTGGACGGCTATGAATTCATCTGGAGGGCCCTATTTCTGTAAGAAAATATCAATTTGCAATGAAAACACGCTCACAAAAGATGAATGTAGGGTTATCATGCATCCATTGTTTAGTCGTAATTATGTATGTGTGGGCCATGCATTTATTTGTTTCTAATTTATATATATATATATATATATATATATATATATATATATATATATATATTGGAAGTTGCTGTGAGTTCTTTCAAAATGATAACCGATAAAGACCGAAATAGCCAAACACTTATGTGAGGGATCATTCAGCGTGCGTGAGGGAATTATAATCATAGAAGCAGTTATGGAAGTAGCCTCCACGAATATAATATATTTACAGGATTTTAATCATAGAAATCTACGGTCTTTTCGTGGTTATAAGTACTTGTTAGTGCTGTACAGCCTAGGATAGACACTTCGTACTCCCTCACATACTAGTGCATTATCCTCAATGACTGTATGTAGACGTAAACATAGTGGCTGAACCATATAATTCTCTGTGTTATTCTACTATAATCGCATAATCCACATTCTTTGTATCTAGTTATATGGCATGAGTCTCATTCACAGTGTTAACCCCTTCATCAATAACTAACTTTAACATGCCATTGGAACTTTGTTTTGAGTTCTACTGGGAAATTTTTCGTAAGGAACTTTAATTATTGACGGGGCAGATCATGCACAGGTTTAATATATATAATTTAAGGTATGAGTGGCATACAGCTTGAATCAGATCATATAATGACCCACTTGAAAAGCACCACTGCACTATGCAGACCCTAATAACTCAGCGAGGTTAGGGTGTAAACGAGTTGAGCGGCTCATAACGTTCGAGCTTGACTCGCTAAAGCTCGACTTGAAGTCAGTCTAAACAAGTATAGTGATATTTGCGCTCGTTTTGAAAGCTCGTGAGCTCGACAAATAAGCTCATTAAGATCATCGTGAGAATATTTTGTTTCTCATTATATTAATTTTTAATATCCAAATAGATGGCTAAAAATACATAATAATAGCAATTACATGAAATGAATGTAATCTAAATATTTGAACAGATAAGTGTAATAAAATTTGTGTAAGAGCCAAAAAAAATAACCGTATATTTAAAATTTGTCAATTATTAAGCACAAGATCGGCTCGAGCCGAACTCGAACTCGAATTTTTTTTTCAAACGAGCTGAGCTGAGCAAATCACTAGCCATTTCCACCCATACTTGCGGTTCATTCTGATATCGAATGACTCTTAGTTTTTATTATCTTCCTATGAACAATATCTCCTTCATATGCTTGGCATCGTTTCTTAATGGTGCATCCACTAAGATATGTTCATTACCAAAAGTAGCTACTAAAGTATGAGTACATCACATATCTAACACTCAAGAAAAAAAAAAGAGTCAACATAATACTCAGTAAAGCTTATTATAATAGTAGTATATATATATATATATATTTGTTTATGTTGTTTATGTTGTTTCTTTTGTGTATGTCGGTGATGTCCTGACCCTCCTGTACACATGAGTAGGTGATATCAGTAAATTTATTTGTTATAACGATCGCACAAAATTGGATTGTTAAGATTAGATGAAATTTATGTTATATATGTTGTAGTGAATATATAGCTTATAATCCTTCTCAAAATATACCTAAACAAAACTTCAATTTGGACGAAAATCATGCTGTTCAATCAACCAACCCTTGATTGACGTAGAATATGTTTTGATCCTTTTGATCTAAGCAGCTAAAATTATATGGGGGGTGTAGCACAAATATCCTTTCTACCACGACTCCTTGTATGTCTCTTGTACATTTTATATTAGATGCAAGATTGTTAAACTCAGCACATCTTACATGTTATTTTGTTTTTTTTTTCTTTTTTTTTTTGGAAGTTAAAGTAAAAAGTAGCGTAATTACTAACATTCCACAAATTTGCAATTTTTATCTTTTTAGGAAATAACTTTGCCGTTCAAAATTTTTTCAACAAATAAATATGCCCATATTTTGTACGAAAGTTCACTCTCAATGCTCTTTTTGAATTAGTTTTTGTTAAAAAAAAAAGTTTCGAACTACAAAATTGAATTTTCAATCTTATACAACGATTTAAATCATTTGCTAGCAAATACAAATTACTCTATGAAATAAAAGCATAACCCAGATGAAAATATACATGCAGAAAACAAATCATATTCGTACTGCTCCTGCACTTGGATTTGCACGGTATTATGGTAAAAATGACCTTATTCGGGATAGTTTTTGGAAAAAGTTTTGAAAAACTTGATTTTACTGTGCCATACAATTTTAGTATTAACATTTTTTAGAAATGTCTCAAGATAGATGTTTAGAACTCTAAATTTTTAGCTGATTATAATTGTTTTAAATCTAAATAATTTGGAACGCCAAAGTCTATTTTAGACATTTTTTTAAAAAAAAAAACTCTAATATCATATAGTAGTACGTGCCCTTTCTTTTTTTTTTTTTGTTATTCCAATTTTTTCAAAAACATCTCGAATTAGATATTTAGGGGATTGTTTGTATCATAATACAATATAAATACATGTACTGGATCAAAATTCGGGTGGTAAAATGGAAGACAAAAAGCATATTTCTTGGACTTTTTTCTTTTTTTGAGAAAATTTTGGACCTGAATTTGAAGTGGGCATTTAAGGATCAAGCTATGAGTCGTATATTAATCCCAAAAAAAAATCAAAGATAATATATCTTATCTTGTTGTTGCTTTCAAACATAGCATTCAGGCCCCCAAAATTCTTAACATGTTAGATGAAGTCCAACAACCAAATATTCTAACTTTTTTTTTAGCAATTTTTTATTCTAAAGAATCAAAGGAAATTATATAAGATTTTCACATATATGTAAGTAAATAAATAAATAAATAAATAAAAATGAAAAAAAAAGAAAGAAAGATGAGGATCAAGGGCATGGCTATCCGCAGCCACCGCAAAGAAACCCAGGGATAACCCTTGGAGTCTCCATGGAAAGAAACATAGGTCACTGTCGAGGCGATATTATATGTATATACTGCATGTCATGGTCTTCTCGAACCGGGGTTACGTGGTATTCTAATTTCGGTAAGCCGTCGTGCAAGATAATATCACATACATTCCACCTTTTATGTAAAAATTATAAATGCAAATTACATATGAATCTAAATATGTATAAACCCAAAAAAGCGGTCGCAACTAAATATTCAACATTTGTTTAATTTTGCAAATGTGTTAGAATAACGCTTCATAACTCTTCTACAACTCGTACTAGGCTCAGGCCATATATATGTGGGATTGTTTACTTCATGCGGAACTCTGAAAGTGAGAAATGAGAAGTGAGTGAATTGTGAGAACTGAGAAGTTGCTAAGAAGTAGTGTTTTGAATTTTTATATTTACTTGAGATTGTGAAGGGTTAGAAAACAGTTTTTTTGTTTACTTGGACTTGGAAGTGAAGTTAGAAGATAATTGTATTGTTTACTTGATGTATATGAACTGGGATGGAAATTATGTATTATTTAATTTAATTATTGTTAATAATATGCAACTTATTTAGTATTTTAGTTTTATATATGTCAATTATTTAAATGTAAATTTGTAGTCTCTTACTATTCATAAAGATGGAAAAAAAAAACAAACAATAATATTTTTTTTGAGAAAATATAATATATTGGATGATCATGAATTACAATATATGTACAACTCATCTTACAACTCATTAATTTATAAATGTACATTAATGAATAAAAAACAAAAAAAATTCAAACTATTACAATATATGATAATTTGGAATTCCAAATGTTGTGGATGCACTCCTTCCATTATACTGTACACCTGTAAAATAATAAATAGTAAAAGAATACCATATTTTACGTAATGAAATGCTAAAAATGACAAATTATTTAGAACCCTTAGTGGTCGACTCAAAGCACATTATTGGGTTTTGGTTTAGTATTTGAGAATGTAAATCAATTATGCTGCAATACTGATAAAGTAAGAACAAAGTAGGTTTCAACGTCACAACTAGCACAACCAACACAACCAGTAAGCAGCAACCATCACAAACCAATACAACCATCAACCAGCACAACCAACACAGGTAGCATAATTAGCACAACCTGGCACAACTAGCAACCAGCAACATCACAACCAACATAATTAGTAGTAAATTTCATCGGACATTTAAAAAAAAACCATTTAGCATAAAGCACGACAGATAAATATATATCTCTAATCTACGATTTATAGAACAACATTATACTCAACCAGCAACAATATACAACCAACACCAACACCAAGCACCTAGCAACAAGTACCAGCCCAAATCACAGTACCAGCATCCAGCACCAAGCATTATATCTAGTATATGGTATAGTAAGATCTATAGATATTACTGGCAAAAGATCAACAAGTTAATATTTACCAAGAAAAGATCAACAAAATCATCAGCAAACTCAAGCATTGACAATATGTAGCACCTAGCGCTAAGCACCACCACCATTATCAACATACGCACCAAGCACAACACAGGCACAAGCACCAAGCATCGGCACTAGCACCATGCACCGGTACCTAGCACCAGCACCCAGCATCAGCACTTAGTACCAACGCCATCACTGACGTCGATTACGCTCTCTCACAATACTCAAGCAGCAAAAAAGGTCAATCCCACCACCATCCCAACAATTTGACCTAAAATCAATATAGGAATTTTTCGATTTTATACAAGAATCGAAGAAATGAACAATGAGAACAAAATCAGTGGCAATGAGAGATCCTTACTGGCGATGAGCCCTCGAATTTGCCACAGAAGTTCAGATCTAGGGTTTGTAGTCCAAAAGAAAAAGAGATGTTACTTGAGTGGTCCTTACCGACGATGATCTAGGATGGGATGCCAAAGTCACTTCACAATCACTGCTACCGTGGTCCTCGCTGGTGACGACTATCGACCGGAGCGGACGGTAGTAGATTGATCGGAAACTGCAAGGGAATTGTCTTTTCCGTGCTATAGTGATTGCGCGGGAGAGGAGGAAGTCACGGCCGCGAGCGAGAGATAGAGCGCGAGTTCGCCCACTTCGCAGCATTTTACTGCGAAGTGGGCGAACTCGCCTGTTAATATACTCTCAGAATTCATATCTGAATTCCACAAGTTCGTGCGGACAAGTAAACAATGCAACTCAAATCTGACTTTCCAATTCCACGAGTTCGTCCAGATTCAGCCCAAGTAAACAGCCTCTATGTGTAAGTATCTATCAGAATCTACTCAGAAGTGAGCATGAGAAGCTACCTGAAATGTTGGATCTAGATAGCATTTTATATTTGTAGTCGTCCTGGTAGCTGACGGGAATGCTGGGTAACCTCCGATGGAAGTGAGAAGGAGATGAAACAAAAGGGGAAAAAAGAAGAGTTTAAAGCTTTACCCCATATCTTAGCACTTAGTATGCCCTCACAAACCTCGTCCATTTATCTCCTTAATTAGACTTGTTTCAAGATGTTGAACCTCACCCATAGTTTTGGTGAACTAGCTGTTTTACTCGATTCAACCGGCAACAGCATGTACTAGCATTTGTACATATTTTCAATCCCCACTTTATATCTTATCTTAATCTCGTAATATATTACTTTGGTTCTATCAATTCATAAGATGAGCTAGGATCATTCATAATTTTACTCACATATGCATTGAAAAGATGACCCTACGCCAGGGGCAGGGGGTGTGCTGCTGGCCAATGTGGTTAATAACTCAGGACTTGACAGCTTGGATTCCTACATTTGATGCCGTATGTGACCACCCCCATAGGGGCACAAAAAACAAAACAAAATAAAATAAAATAAATGTTAAATACATTCTGCTTCATATTCCATTTAGTTTGTTTTTGATGATATATGTGAGATTTGACCGCTTCAATTAAACACAAAAGATTAATCCCTGAAAGAAAAGTAGGTGTTGATTGAGCTACCATAAGTTTTATTATTGGTTAAAAATTTTTTTCATTATCTCCAATAGAGTTACTATTATTATTGTTTATACCAAAATTACACCTCAAAGTGTGCATGAATAACAGTTATAAGGTACCATAAGGGATATGGTGCTATTACATATCTCAAGATGACTACAAATATGCACGGCATATGACATTCCTAAAATATAAATTGCAATTATCTTCAATGTAAAGATTATCGATTACTATTATCTAAAACTTTTATGATATTAACAAAATATTTAGTTTAGCTCTTTGATGATATTAATAAAATATTTAATTTAGCAGAGTAATTCCTACTAGTTAGTAGCAATCATGAGCCATGTGAAAGTTGTGATCGGCACGTGAGTGATTGCTGAGTTGGCGAGCTGCGGTCCGCCGAAATTATGGGACCCTCTATGCTCGCTAGACGACATGATAGCGACCTACCTTGCAAGATAGATAAACAGCAAAAATATTTGAAATTATTGTGCCAAAACAATTATCTTTGCTAATAATAATAATTTCTCTCTGTTTTATTTAAAAACTTTTATGTATGAGATATGATAATATGGATGTGTTCATGGTGGACGATATTTACCTGCAAAACTTCCTACAAACATAGAGAGAGTGGATTTTCATGGCAAATGATTAAGGATAGTTTTTTTTTATGTTTACAGTTATATATTTCTGTCTCTGATTGATCGAGCAGCGCATGCTAGTACCTCGAAAGTAGTTAACACAAATCGGATCCTGCTTGGAATAGGAAACATATAAGGGATAATTGCATATCAATCCCCAAAATTTTACTCTTATATTTTAGTTTCCGAAAATACGTTTTCACGCTGACGTGGCGCTGCGCGATCGCACGCCATCACGTCGCATGTGTTCGTATTTTCAGAGGCTGAAATACGTGACTGTTGATTTTAGTGGGGCTGATATGCAATTATCCTAACATATAATTTCAGACAAATTTTGCGAAATTTACTAAATAGATGTCTTGACATAAACATTTAGTACTTCATATCTGAATGAAAACGCAATTCTAATATTTTATTTTTTAATTGGTCCTAAGCTACTGGTGTGCTCAGGAATATATTTAGAATATTTGCTGAATGATAATATTCTGAGCAGTAAATGTTCACCTCATTACTTAACAAAATAATTATTTTTTCTAATTTTTAAAATCTATTCAAATATATTTGATGTATGAATTTTGTATCATCAAAATAAACTTTTATTTTGAGCTATAATTTCACTGACTTTTGGATGCAAGTTTTTATATTCTTTTAAAAATGTTGAGCCATGGCAAGATATATATAGGTACAACATAACAAACTCTATCACTAAATATAGAAATTTTGTAGAAAAATTCATGTTTTTAAAACTATTTCATATGAGGCCCTTTTTTTATAAAATATATTTATACAATAACTAATTAGTAATTCCATTTATTTTAGAGAGAAATTCTATTAAATCAAGCAAATACGGCATGCTCACGGGAGTCTGCAATTCATTACTTATATTATATTCTTTATAATAGATATACAAATACAAAGCGAGAAAATACAAGACTAAGGCGGAAAAAATAAAAGGAAGGATTACTTTTAGTAGGAATTATGAGTGAATATTCCTTTCCACATAAGAAAGTGTATATATATATATATATATATATATATATATATGCTATTTTCAGTTCGAATTGAGAATAGTTTTAATAAGCTAACATCTCAACCGTTGATCTTATTAATCTAACGGCTGAGATTTATTTTTATACTTAACAGCGCCGTTAAATACTTCAACGAGACCGCTGGTGATGACGATGGAATCAAGTTTAGCAAAGGTGGGTTCGCTATACAGACTTGATAGTTTATAGACATTGAAAATTTATACAATGTCTCTACAGTATATTACTTTATGTAACATGAAGCACATGTAATTTATCTAAGAGCTTAGATCATCAATTCTTCATAATAAGAATTATTTTCAACAACTCTGAACGCTCTACTCTCACATCCTCTCTCACCGCGTCAAATGGATGTGTGAGACCCGCTAAAGTGCTTGAAGCTTCAGAAATTATTGGAATATTTAAAAAAAAAACCTCTCTCCTCACCTCTCTCTATATCTCTCCCTTATATATATAATATATCTCATATATACTCTCTACTATACAAAACTAGGGTGATAACAATTTCGCTGGCATTTCTTCAAAATAATTTTTGTGTGCCATTGATTTTACATTATTCTAAATAACGATGTGGTATTTGTTATTAATTGACATGAATTTATAAAAATCATATAACTTATTTGAAGAATACGAAAGTCTAATATTACAATAAATACTTAAAATAATAATTTATAAAATGATCTAGATGTAGCATTTAAAAAATTAATGTAAAAGCAATTTATATTATATTATTATATATTATATAATATTAAAATTTTAAAATAAAACTTTACATTAACAAATTTTTTAATTTCATATACATATATTATTAACGTCATTCTCGATAATTTTGTGTATGCATGATATTTCTTTTACTCTATTAAACATGTTGCTAATAAAATATTAATATTTATATAATAATATATATGTATAACATTTAAATATTAAAAAATAAAAAAATAAATTTTTTTGATATTATTATTTTAATAATAATATATATGACTTATACCGTACATCGTTACAGGTGCCAAAACTAGGTGATGAACTGGGTGAAGAAAAGCGTTATTGCCAATTAACATTGTGCATAATTTTTTGTGTGCCATGTGGCATTTACTATTATTCTAAACAAATGATGTGGTATTTGTATTAATTGACATGAATTTATAAAATTATATAACTTATTTGAAGAATATGAAATGTCTAATATTACAAATAAATACTTAAAATAATAATTTATAAAAATGATCTAGATGCAACATAAAAATTAATGTAAAAGCATTATATTATATATTATATGTTATATATTATTAAAATTTTAAAATAAAAATTTACCATTAACAAAAACTTTTAATCATATATATATATTATTTAACGTCAATTCTCGAATAATTTTGTGTATGACATTTGACATTTTTCTTATTCTAATAACATAATACTATATAAAATATAAAATATTTATATAGAAATAATATCTATATATGTATATAATTAAAATATAAAAAAATGAAGAATTAATTTTTTTAATATTGCTATTATTAATTATATATGGGGCTTATAACCGTGAATCGTTCGGGTGCAAAACTAATTACCATAACAAAATTGGGAGAGTTACATATTAGACCCTCCATCAATTTTACATGTTATAAATAAATAAACTACTCGTTTATGATCCATTATTTTTCACGCTCCAAGATATATATTTAAAATTTTTTTGAGAAAACTTTAAATAGAACAGTTGTAGATCACAATAAAATTTATTTGTCTTATTTTTAATATTTTTTCAAAAAATATTTTTAAATATATATTTCGAACTCTAAAGTTATATTTGATTAGCGGATTACTTTTTAAATATACTAAGACTTTAAAAGCTAAAAACACTTTACAAGTATTTTTTGAAAAAGGAAAATTTTGAAGATAAAAATTGTAAATAACATTGATATCTTTTTTATTTTCATATTCAAAAAATTTTCGAATAATATATATGATGTAGATAAAATATCCTGATATGAATTTTGAGATAAAACTTGATTTGTAAAGAATTGAAATTAGGGCTGATATACAGTTTTCTGTAAAATTTATACCAATCTCACTGACAATTTTTGCCGCAACAAAGGAAGAAATCAAGAAAATGAATGCATGGTGGTGGGTTAGAATAACTCGAACGTAAGCATAAATTGTAGGTTAATATTTCGTGACCACATGGCTAAAAATTGTCGTACTCTGGTCCACTTTCTATTGGCTTGTACTGGTGCTGAAAACACTCTTCTTGTAGTAAAATCTCATGTTTGATGATAAATAAAAGTTTTATATTCAAAATCCCAAAACCACCCTCCAAACTCCTCGCGCCCTCATTTGTTTATATCGTGGTTAGTGACATATTACTTGTATTATCCAAAATTCGAAAAAATTAAATTATCCAATTCATAAAATATCGTGTAATCAACCATTTAAATAAAAAATTAAAAAGATATTTCAGAGCCGCTTGCAAGCACTACTTATAAAGTATAAAAAAATTTATTTTTTCAGTATTTTGTAGGGAGTGAATATAGCAGTTCGCACCTTATGATGATTCTAATCCGGGTCCGACTCAAATCAACATCAGCGGCTACACCCCATAGAAATTGTCACACTGCGTTCCTGAAATGCAAACCACGCATGCAGTTGCATCCAATCAGGCGCATAAGAAACTCGACCTCCCAATTATCGATCAACAGCTAATAATAATATATTATGAGTTTTAAGTCCTACCCCTTTATTCAGCGACATTTTCATACCCCCGTGCTGATGAAAATTATATTAAGGGCATTTTGTATTTATATGGACCCTGCTAATAGAAATTGATAATTTTGTGCCATTTTACTTAGATTTGATAATTTTGTGTCCATTTATCAGGTAAAATAATAAAAATATTCTCTTTTTTTTTTTGAAAAAAATATAAACACACGCAAATATCTACGAACACAAACAAATACCTACGAACACGTGCGAGCATCCACGACCGCAGTAGCAGTTTTTTCTTTTTTTTAACACACACGTAATTTTCTTTTTTATTATTGGATATTCGTGGGTGTTCGTATGGGAGAAACATTTGTGGGTGTTCATAGAGTTCGTAGGTATTCGAGCTTGTTCAGAAGTATACGTCGATATTCGTATAGGGTGTTCGTTGGAGTTCGTAGGTATTCGCAGGTATTTATAGATGTTCGTATGTATTCGTGGGTGTTCGCATGCTTTTTTTTTTTTTTAGAATAAAACATTAAGAGTATTTTTATCATTTATATAACAAGGATGTAAAAGAAATACCATATCTAATTAGAGGGCTACAAAAATATAAATTTTAATTAGCGGGACATAAAAATTCAAATAAAACTCAAAATCCACTTATATTAACTAAACTTACCGGCACGACCGGAGGGCGCCTCTTCCTCCTCTTCTCCTTTTTTTTTTACCATATATTCAAAAACCTCTGCTCGCTCCCTCTATTACATGATAAGCACAACAATCGAGTAATAAGTCGTATCTAAACAGAGGTTAAGATGTAAAAAAAATTCTAATCAGCTTGTGATTCGAAATATTGTACAAAACAAACTTTAATATTTATAAATTAGCTAATATCTCAAAATTTATATTAGAAAGTATTTTTAACTTATAAATAAATATTTTCTGAAAAAGTTTTGAATATAAAAAAAAAATCCTATATAATCTAAAATTTTTATATTTTAAGTTTTTCTAAAAAAACAAATTTATAAATATATAATTTGACACTTTAAATTTTAATAAATTTAAATATTAGTCCACTAATCCGTTAAAATTTTGGAATATCAAAATAACTATTTAAAAATATTTTCAATACAAAAAATTGAAATAATATCCAATTTTTTTATTCAAATTTTTTTCAAAACTTTTAAATTGTTAATTTAGAGTATAAAAATAACGGATAAAAATGATAATTTATTTGTAACGTGGAAACTGTATAGGGGCAAATATTTACCTCTGCCGAAAGAGTTCCGTAAGATTCTCAGCACATGCATGAACATGCACGCTCCCCATTCACCTGCATATATATGTAGACAATTATTTTGAACACCTACTATAGATCATTAATAGACAATTGACAGATATTACTATGTTTCAACAAGTTATACTGTTTAAAATTTATTGATACTGTTATTGTAGAAACTAAATTCAGGTCAACATGTCACAAAATTTTACATGAATGCTCACACTAAAATCATGAAAGCCTACTATTTTTTTTTTTTACATGTTTTTACTTAGCTGTATACTTTAAATGTTAGGGGCTTTTGTGAAAAAAAAAGCTCATTGGACACTTTTGAGTTCATCCAAAATATTTATTTAGCTTGTGAGAATATTAGGATAAAAAGTGAATATATTAATTCAAAATATTAATTAGCCATTTAAAATATTTTTGAATTTCGACCTGAATGTTTGCAATAGTCATCATATTTGGATCCCAAGAAAAGCTTGAGTAATTCTTTAAATAATACATATTTGTTCCTTATAACATTCATTTACACATTAATCAATCACAATTAAACATCTGCCGCTCTGAGCATCGACATTATTATATTTTGAGTAGTTTCTCAAAAATTACTTTAGCTAAACAATACTTTCTAGTGTGATTTAATTTTTTTAGTGTCTATTTAAAACATAAAATAATAATAAAACAAAATTTGTCCTTATTTATTTTTTATCTAAAAGAGCAACTTTTTTAAATTTATTTAAAAATACAACTATTTTTTTGCTTCTATTAAATTTTTTTTTCTAAATATACATCTAAGTAAATATTTTTTAAAAAAAATATAATTAAAATAGTTTTTTGAAAAGAACTCTTAATACAAAATTTATAAAGCATCTAAAAATCTATTTTACTGTATTTAATTATATATATATATATATATATATATATATATATATATGTATATGTATGAAATAAATTTATAAGTTATTCGAATGAAAATATATTCGTCATTTAGAAAAAAATAAAGTACCAAAATTAATTAAAAAAATAATTGTATATCAGTCCCCCTAAAATTAACGGTAGTACATTTTAGCTCTAAAAAATACGAAAACGTGTGACGTGGCAGAACGCGCTGCCACGTCAACACAGAAGTATATTTTTTAAGACTGAAACACAAAAGTTAAATTTTGGAGCTGATATGCAATCGTCCCTTAATTAAAAAAATATTTTTGACGTCAACACGGAAGTATATTTTTTAAGACTGAAACGCAAAAGTTAAATTTTGGGGCTGATACGCAATCGTCCCTTAATTAAAAAAATATTTTTGACCAAATTTAATCTTAGAAAATACTCATTTGCAAATTGCCCTTGTATTTGGTTTTCCTTGTCCTCTTTATATCCCCTCTGCTTACTGTCACTTCCTACTCTCCACCAACCCGCAAAAGAAAAAAAAAAACATTGTAGAGAAGAAAAACTCGCCTTTTACTTTTTCTCTCATCAATGGAGGTTCATGGTAGTCGCGAAATTCTCATGGGAAAGTACGAGATCGGCCGAGTTCTCGGCCGTGGGACCTTCGCCAAGGTGTACTTCGCGAGATCGTTGGCCAACGGCGTTGGAGTCGCCATTAAAGTCCTAGACAAAGAATCGATGGCCAACAACGGCGTCGCCCCGAGAGTTCTGAGCGAAGTAATGGCGATGAAGAGACTATCAGGACACCCCAACGTTCTTCAGCTCCATGAAGTCTTAGCTACGAAGAAGAAAATCTATCTCGTGATGGAACACGCATCTCGAGGAGATTTGCTCTCTTTTGCAGCCAGGAGAGGAGGAAGGTTGCCAGAATCAACGGCCAGGAGATACTTTCAGCAACTGTTATCGGCTCTTCGATTTTCCCACGCCCGCGGCGTCGCTCACCGTGATGTTAAGCCGCAGAATCTTTTGTTAGATTCTCGAGGATCTCTAAAGCTCGCTGACTTCGGTTTGTCAGCTGTGTTGAAGTCTTCGTCGTCAGCAGCGGCGGTGGAGGAGCAGCTCCGCACCGCCTGCGGAACGCCGGCTTACACGGCACCGGAAGTCGTCAAGCGCGCTGGCTACGACGGTTCCCGCGCCGACGCATGGTCATGTGGTGTAATTCTCTACGTTCTCCTCGCCGGAAGGCTCCCCTTCGACGTCGGAAACATAGTACTGATGTACCGGAAAATTCAACAACGGGAGTACGAGTTCCCGCCGTGGTTCCCACCGCCGGCGAAGAGAGTTGTCTGGAAGCTTCTAGATCCTAACCCTGAAACGCGCATGACAATACAAGCTGTGATGGAGCTACCGTGGTTCAAACGCTCGTTCTCGGAGCCAATCGTTCCCCCGCCGCAGATGATCGACATCGAAGTCGCTCAAACAAAGGCAACTACGTTGAACGCTTTCGATATAATATCGATGTCCTCGGGATTAGATCTTTCAGGACTGTTCGATGGCGGAAGAAAGAGAGAACAAAGATTCACGTCGACGGCACCGGTGGAGAAGGTGATAGAAAAGGTGAAGGAGATCGGGAATAATCTGGGCTACGTTATAGAGATAAAATCGAAGGAGTTAGGGAGCTGTAAATGGGGGAATTGGACATCAGTGCTCTCCGTTGAGGTATCGCTGGTAGCGCCGTCGCTGCTTCTGGTGGAGCTCAGAGTGGAAGGAATCACCGGCGCCGGAGACTGCGAGGATGGCATTAGCTGGGAAGAGGTGAAGTGTCAACTCGGTGAAGTTGTTTTTGCTTGGCAAAGCGACAACCTTGGAGAATGATAAAAAGCACAGCTAGGGTTGCAACTCTGTAAAGATTTAGCCTGATTTGAACCAAATCTTGATACACCTCTCCCCTGTTCTGTGAAAATTCAATTTTTACCCCCTTGGCGTCAAACCTTTTCTAGTATTTTTAGGGTGTCTAGATTTTGCCTCACTAATCGCTCTGTTTGTCACGGTCCTTGCATACTTGTACTTCAATTTAATGCCACCCCATCTATTATTGATCTATTTTTTATAACTAGCTCTCTTCGTTTTAATCTTTTAACACCTTCTCGTTCCATCATTAGTGCTCTTGAGATAGTTTACATCTCGCAACTCGAAGAACTTTCCTTGCCACTCACTAATATTGTCCGGCGTGTCTGCCACTTTTACTACATATATTAAGCTGCCTCTACAAAATCCCAATTGCATATGGTATCAACCTTTTCTTGGAAACTCAAGCATTTTCTCCCTCAGATCTCTCCAATACCATGCGTGGGCTACAAATCTATCTAGAAATTTTCTTACATCCATATCCATCTTAAGTTCCAGGAGGACATGTTTGTGTTGGTCTTAGCTCTCCTCTCCTCAAAACCTTACAGTTTGAATAGCTGCTTTGAACTTGGTTTATCTGTAACTAAATTCCAGTTGTTTGCCGCTTGAATTTTTTTTTTTTCTACATGAACTATTTATATCTACGATCAACTAATAAGCAGTTTCCTTTAGCGTGTAGAAATATTAGTATCGGACAAACTAGTTGAATAATGAAAAAAGTGGATGTTCTTTCTTGACACTGAAACTTCCTGTTGTTCCACTAAAAGATTCTTGATGCTCTAATTAAACTCGGATGGATCCAGCAAAAGCAGGGAAGTCAAGCGACACCCTGCCGATACATGTGCTCACGGACAGCCTAAAAGGAGAAAAAGTAAAGTTTATTTTGAAGCGTGACCAACGGGAGAATATTGCCGAGTTTTGAAAAGTAAAGGCCATGAATGCCAACATTTAAAAGTCATCTACTTATTTTTCGAAGAAATTTTAACTTAAAAATCATAAATTTTGATAAATTTATAACTTTTAAATTTAAATCTGTTAAGATTTTGAAGTATCAAAATATCTATTAGATGTATTTTTTGAAAAAAAAATAAACATAAAAATTGTCAATATTATTAAAATTTATAAGTTTTATATTAAAAATTGTTAAAAAAAAAAACTTTAGATATTTGTTATATAGGATCGTTGGAATGGTTACTGATTATCATTCATCTCTTTAGTTATTGTATTATATATATTTCTTCTCATGGCCAGCTGTGTCCTATCTGCCAATGTCGCCCTTTTTTCTTCTTAAAATTTAAGGAAAATTACTATTCACCCCCCCCTCAAACTATAAAATTTACTAATCAACCCCTCCTCTATCACATCTCCATCACATCAACCATCATTACCAATTTCAACTGCATTCGGACAAAAATACTCATAGCTATTTAGATACCGAGGTCATCCACTTAGAAGAATTTTTTGAAAAAATTTTGAACATTTTTTGAAAAAATTTTGAACATGAAAGTTGTAGATCTCGCTGAGATTATAATTTTCATGTTCAAATTTTTTTCAAAAAATGCTTCTAAATAGGTGTTTTTGATGTCCGAACTGTTTTCAGCGGATTTCGGACCGAGGTCTACACTTCGGACCCCAAAAACACATATTAAGAAGCATTGTTTGGAAAAACTTTTAATACGAAAGTTGTAGATCTCGTCGAGATCTACAACTTTCATGTTAAAATTTTTTCCAAAAAATACTTCTAAATAGGTGTTTTCGATATCCGAACTGATAATACATACGAGAATATTTTCGTCCGAAATTTTTTGAAACAGTAAATGGGAGGCCTATAAGTAATAGGGAGGGCTGATCAGTGAAAATGAAAGTCTTGGGGGCCTGATAAGTAAATCCCCCTAAAATTTACTGATTCCTCTAACGTGCCGACCTCCCGTGTGCCTAATTCTCTCAAATAGGAAGACTAGTAGAGGACAACTTCTATGTAATTAACTCAATTTGGTACCCGTTTTTATTATTGTGACTAAACAGATCTATTGATACTTACGAAATTAGTGTGCTGTAACAAACATTTAAGCTTTTTGAATATATTTTTTGTCAACTTATATTACTTTATACACTAAATTTATCCCTTTTTTGCCCTGTTCAGTTAACAATGATTATTGTTCACTGAACAATTTTTTTTTTTTTTTGTGCGATCAAAATCCATTCTGTTGCGTAACTATTGATTCTTTTACTATTTCGGCAATATTTTTTTTTCATTCTCTCTCTTCGTCAAAATCGATCATGGTATGTAACTTATCTCTATTCAAACTCTAGCTTTCCGCCAATCTTCTTGCCACCATCTATGCTATTGACAGGCTACCACCACCTCTATATCTTTTCCTTTCTCGATCAAGCTTGAACGCAATCTCACATCTGTCCAATTTTCGATGCCCGGTGATTTTAGTTCTCACATTTTTGTTATCATTCCTTTGTTACTCTTATGATCTTAGTTTTCGATTTCTCTTGTAAAATCATTCAGTAATTTATAGGATACTAACAACATGTTTCTGGAGGTGGAGTAATTCTTCATCGTCAATAACGAAGTCTTCGCTGTTCGCTACGACAGAAATTTAATTGACCTTCTCGAGCTTTGTTGTTTTTACCTTTCCTTATTTTGTTTTATAAACATATCTATGTAATTATTAAATTGTATGTATTTTGTAATAGGTTATCAAACAAAGTATCTTACAAATAGTTATGCTATAAAAATCTTATTGATATTTACACAAACACTTATATCCAGTAAAAATATGTTATTGTTAAACTTTGGTTGGATTATATATATTTGTTATAAGTTTTACCTAGGCTATTTTTGGTGGCTCGATATTTTTATCTTAATAATTTTCTATCTTTTAATTTATTAATACTATGCAAATAGATATATAAATATTCATGTATAACGTTTTTGTAATTATACTTTTCTATTCATAAATATTTATACTAGTATTTAGTTTTTGTATGATACTCCTACTTTACAATTTAGTTACATAACATGCTGCGGCAACACGTTGTTTCCTGTGCTTGTATCTACTATGTAATTTTGCGGGTGAATTGGCGGATAATTAATGGGTTTTCTTAACAAAGAATTGAAATATTTCAGCTAGACAGCTGAGCATGAAGTTAGCGAAAGAGCATGAAGTTCATGTTTTGGTCGATATTATTGAATTTTGGGATATTTGGATTTTTAAATTATACCCACATAATTTTATATTATATTTTCATATTTCTTTTTACCCAAAAAAAAAGGCGAAACTGGCGATTTTATCCTCTTGATTATGCATCATGACGAAATTGTAATTATTTAATAAAAAAAAAAAATGTGGACAACTAATTTGACGATAATAATTTTTTTATTTTATATAGTTAAAACACATAAAAACGTCATTTCCGATTACAAGCACACTTTTATAATTTCTAATGATCAAAAATATAAAAAAATACAAACTCCCCTTGAATTTTCACCGATTATTTTCTATAATGGATCTTGAAGAAAATTGGATCATACAGCTCCCCCAATTTTGTCTCCATTTACCACAATGCATGTGTGCTACCATCATTAACCAAAAAAAAAGGACTTTGGGAAATTGGCTTCATTGATTTTTGGGAGTATTTTGGGTGATTTTTGGGAGCTCTCGCGCTACCTGAAGATTTCAAGGTCATTACCTGATTGATGTTGCTACTGAGACCTGTTAGTTTGGCTGTAGAAGTAGCAGTTTGTAACGTCTTAGGCAAGTAACTTCATAAAGCGATTCTCAAAACCAACCAATTACAATGACAAGAGTTCCGAAACTCGTACTTCTGAAAGCGCAAGGAAGAAAAGTTGATTATGACATATACTCGGATTTTGGAATAAACCATATAATAAATGATGACGGTTTCGACGAAGTTGAAGAGATAAGTTTTTTCGCCGTTCTACGCCAGAACACTAGGTTCTAACGTGTAAACTTGAAATTGCACCAAGAAAAAACATGCTTATTTCCATCATAAAGTGACGTGGAAGCAGCTAGTTAAAAAAAAGTATCATTCATAATTACACAAACATGTAGCAATAAGCAACAGTATTATTAATTATTCTCGAAATGAAAAATTGAATAGACAGGTACAACTATATCGTATGAAAAAAAAATCTACTGAAGCTAATTAGCAGCATACTACTGAAGCTAAGAATCCATGGATTCGGGCACCCATTTTACTTTAACTTGGATGTGATAAAACCTGTCAAGGTATCAAAGAACTGTTGAACGAATAGGATAATATTAATATATGTTATTTTTTCTACAAATATGAAGCATTTCGATGCTTCAGCCAGTACATAGACCTCCCCAACAAAACAGCAGGCGATTGGAACAGAAAGAAATGATACACTCTCACAAGGCTAAAGCTGAAGCCAATCTCGTCTAATTCTACTCCAATCAAGACACAAACATAAACAGCGATTCCTTCAAAGCTAGGGAGACTTATATATCAGCCCCTCTAATGTTTAAACTTTACGAGTAAATTCCTCATTTTATCCGTTAGCTTTGACACCCTAAAACACTTATTTAGAAATATTTTTTTAAAAATATTCAACATAAAAGTTATGTTGGGTCCCAAGAAGGGGGGTGAATTGGGTAATTAAAAATATTTAGAGCTAATTAAATAATTTATCAATCTAAGCAAGATTTAGCTCTAATCAACAATCAAGTTCTAAGTATGCAAGTGTATATATCAATTAAGTCCTAACATGCATTCTAGTGAATATAAAAGCAAAGGCAAAATAAGAAAGATCAAACCAAGATTTAAAGTGGTTCGGCGAAACCCCGCCTACGTTCCCTCTCTTGCCTCCTCGAGGACTTGCTCCAATCCATTAGATGATAGACTTTCGGGTGTCTATCAAACCGTTACAACTAGCTTTTCGCGGCTAAGTTATAACCCGTATTCTTTGATTTTGCGGGCTCACCAAGTAACCGTTCTCACTAGGTTTTAGCGATTTTCCTAACAACCCGTTTCTCTTGGTTTTGTGGTTCACCCAGCAACCTTAACAATCTTCTCACAAAGAAAATAAACCCAAAACCCAAATACAACATCTCTTCAAGATAACTCAATGGTAGGCAAGAGGTCTAGCGGTTAGATCTACGGATTTGTAAGTTAAAGCTCAATCTAAATGTTCCAAGGGGTGTTGGAACCTCTCTAGGGGTAAGGATTAGTTTTGGCCGAAACAATTCATCTCCTATTTATAATTTTTGCTTGCAACGGTTATAAACGACTAGTTTTGCAAATTTCCGGTCGACCGGATCAATATTTCGGTCGACCGAAAATATCAGTTTATGCGTTTCAGAAAAGCCGTAAAATCCTCTCGGTTTGTATTGATTTAGAAATTATGTAACTTTTGATTTCGGTCTCTAAATCACTTCAAACTTTGAGGTTAACTCCAAATCTATATATCTAGCACTAGGAATACAAAATGCGCTCATAAAAATATAAATACATTAAATTCTTAGAGCTTCGGTTCGACTACGTTTTCGTAAAAATCCTTCCTTGAGTATTTCGTGCCACCGATGCGTTTGCAGCACTTCATCCATCTTCTTTAGGTTTGTTAAGCTCCTCAAAATTTGTTCCTTTTAGTGGTGACGCTCGTAGATGCGATTTTCTCATTTCGGTCCTATCTGGTATGTCATTATAAAAAATTTGGTCTTTAGAAGCCAACTTTTAAAAATCCGACTTTTTTTTGCTTATAAAAATGACTTTCTAAAGCCAAATTGCAGTTGGCCTTAAAAAATTTATTTTTTGAAGCCAATTTTAACTTAGCTGCTAATAATATATTTTTCGAGGCCAAACTATTTTATTGGCACTTGATTTTATAACACTCTAAAACCAAAATATTGTTAGCTTTAAAAACTATATATTTTTAAGGCCAATATTTAGTCAGCCTCTAATTAATTAACTTTTTGAAGCCAAATTAGCTTTGGCTTTAAAATTTCAAACTTTTTAAGACCGAATATTTAGTTGGCCTCTAATCATTTAATTTTTTTGAAGCCAAAATAATTTTGGCTTTAAAATTTCTAAATTTTTAAGGCCAACTAATTAGTTGACCTTTACACTGTTTTTTTGAAGCCAATATAATTTTGGATTTAAAATTTTTAATTTTTTAAGGCCGATGTTTAGTCTGCCTCTAATAATTTGACTTTTTGAAGCTAAAATAATTTAATTAATTATTCCAGTGCTTGCTTTATTTTTGAATTGATTTGGAATTTAATTGGAAGTGATTCCTGCGTTCTGGGCTAATTTGGCCCAAATTGAAGGTGAATGACTCGAAATACATTAAAAGTCTACCACGACTCCGGAAAATACCCTAGAACATCTCAGCTCAACCAAGAACACCTCAGAACACCTAAGATTTTTTTGCAAATTTAGAATATCTTTAGTTAATTTTTAATGTGTTTCGAGTAAATTAAATCATAAAAAAATCAAAAAAACTGCCAAAAATTATGAAAAAATCACAACTCACTCGGCAGTAAAAGAGAGTTATTATAAATATATTATACAAATTTGAACATTCTTAGATAATTTTTAAATATTTTTGCTCTCTCAATTAATGAAGGAAGCATCACAAAATATACTCGAAATATATTAAAACTCTACCATGACTCCTAAGAACACCCCAACATAACCTAGAACACCTCAGAATACTCCAGATTTTTCTACAAATTTAGAACATCTTTAGGTAATTTTTAATGTGTTTCGAGTAAATTAAAATATAAAAAATTAAAAAAAAATGCCAATTATTACTAAAAAATCATAGTTCACTTGGCAACAAAAGAGAGTTATTATATATAACTTTGCGAATTTAGAACATTTTAGATAATTTTTAAATATTTTTATTTTCAAATAATGAAGGAAGCCTCACAAAATATATTTGAAATATATTACAATTCTATCACGACTCCTAAGAACATCCCAGCATAATCCAGAATACTCCAAATTTTTCGGCAAATTTTAGAACATATTTAGGTAATTTTTAATATGTTTCGAATAAATCAAATCATAAATAATCAGCGAAAATGCCAAAAGTTATGAAAAAGTTACAATTCACTAAAAAACAAAAGAGGGTTATTATAGATATTTGTTTTGCAAATTTAGAATTTTTTAGGTAGTTTTTAAATATCTTTATTTTCTCAAATAATGAAGAAAGCATAACAAAATATACTCGAAATACATTAAAACTCC
Organism: Xerophyta viscosa; assembly: GCA_002076135.1. NCBI lineage: Eukaryota > Viridiplantae > Streptophyta > Magnoliopsida > Pandanales > Velloziaceae > Xerophyta > Xerophyta viscosa. The sequence continues at coordinate 74,743 of MJHO01000259.1, forward strand.
ACCACGACTTCTAAGAACACCCCAGAATATTCCTGCACAACCCAGAACACCCCAATTGTTTCTGCAAATGTAGAATATTTTTGGGTAATTTTTAATGTGTTTCAAGTAAATTAAAACATAACAAAATAAAATAAAATAAAATATATAATAACCCTCTTTTGTTTCCTAGCGAACTGTAATATTTTTATGCAATATTTTAACATATTTTTTATTTTTTATGATTTAATTTACTCGAAACACATTAAAAATTGCGTAAATATGTTCTAAATTTTGTAGACAAATCTGAGGTGTTCTTGGGGTGTTCTGGGTTGTGCTGGAGTGTTCTGGGGTATACAAAGGAGTTATGGTGGATTTTTAATGTATTTAGAGTATATTTTGTGATGCTTCCTTCATTATTTGAGAAAACGAAAAATATTTAAAATTAGCTAAAGATATTCTAAATTCGCAAAAAAATATTTATAATAACCCTCTTTTATTTTTGAGTGAACTATAATTTTTTCGTAATTTTTAGTATTTTTTTATTTTTTTATGATTTAATTTAGAGCTTAAATTTGTGTTATTAGAGAGAGATATTATAGCACGTGGGTAATGATGGAACTTTCACTCAGCTCAAATTTGAGATAAGGTAGATGCCTGTTCAAATTTGAGATGCCCGCTTAAATTTGAGATGCCCACTCAAATATAAAGATAAGGGGATTCTGGAACCCTCTCTAAGTCTCTTGGTGTTCTCTCTCTCTCTCCCTCTCTCTCTCTCTCTCTCTCTCTCTCTCTCTCTCGATCTTCCGATCTCTGTCGGTGCCCCCTCTCTCTTTGTGACTACTCGGCCGCTCGCACCGCCGGCAATCGCGCGGCCGGGTTGAGTGTGCCACCTCGAGCCATCTCTTTCGCTCGATCTCTCGGTCTTGAACTCGCCTTCCTTTGTCCCTCTCGTGACGCGTTCCGACGCTTGCATCGCCGGTAATGGCCTGCATTACCCTCATCTATCGTGGCATGGCTGTTCTTCTGCCGTCGCCATTGAGCTCCGATACGCCGTCTTCGGCCTTTTGCCCTGCTCCACAGGTAAGTGAAATTCGAATTTTACATGTAGCAACATCTGTTATTCGATTGTGGAAATCAGTATTTATAGATTTTCTAGAAAATTAATAGTGATCTAAGCATTCATATGAAAGATACAATCAAGGTGAAAAGAAGTTTTAGATGATAAAATATCTAACTTCAACTTGTTCTTTAATGCTACATTTTCATAGAGTAAGGATATTTCATTTGTCCTCAATGTACATTACTCTATTTTACTGGATATATAAATTTGTGAAACATTCTGAAATGCATTTAAGGTGTTTGATATAATGCTAATTTAAGTATGTTTCCCTCCGCAGGTGAATGGCTTGCATTTGTTATCAGATATTTTACAAAACTGTATGATCTACACATGGTAAATTTGATATTTCAACTACCAGCAGCTTCAATATTATGCTAAATTTGTACAGAATTATTTCTACACTTCATTTAGTTTCGCATGATTGTATAGCAAGTTCATTTAAATGCTTAGTCCTGTTAATTATAGACCTCTTTGTGATTTTCTAGTTTAAGATCTTTGTTCATATACTGTTAGGTTTCTGAGAAGTATTATACTATAGTAGAAGTTTTATACAGTTGCTTCTAGTATTGTTTAAAGTGTATTTCAATTAACAAGTATAACGATATAACAGTTTGATGGCTTGTGATACTTGCTAGTGTTGTTTGTGCACCATATGGTCTTTGAGTCTCGTAGAGATGTTTTTTGACAAAATTATTTATTGGTATATCTTAAGTTTTAAGAGCTTTCTCCACTTTAATTCATCTTCATGCCGGTCGTCGTGGTCGGAGCTTTTTTGGTTAAAAATGCATTCTTGTCGAAGTGGAGGATGAAATTATAGATTACAAGGCAACCTTGGCCAGAGTTTTAAGAACTTCCTCCACTTTAAAAATACATATCTTATTCAGACTATGAGGCAAACATAAATTCGTAGACTATATGACAACCTTGGTATACAACCATTGTTTTATACTTCCATTAGGAATGAATACAAGTATTAGTGCTTTGAAGTTATTGCTCTCAAAATCAATGCTAGAACACAAACTGCAAAGACTAATATATTTATAAGTTCATTCTAACGGTACTAATTATGTGTGATTGTTATGATTTGTGAAATGAATTAAGTGGTTTGGAGCATGTAGCTCTCTCGTAAATCTGTTGTGAATTTTAGAAAAGTAACTCAAGTGAAATTTGATAAAAAATATTGGGAAGGTTCTGCTGAAATTTTTATATGAGATATGCATGATTCATTATGTATATGTTTGTGTTTCATATTTCTACAATTATATGAGTATGAATATTCTATTTTATCTCGTTGATTGATTGTGGAAGATTGTCTTCATCTACATGAATTAAAATTTTGTTTAGTTTGAACTATATATTTACATTACTATTCAGATGGTTTTCTCGTCTAAGGAAATGTTTGTTTTACAGAAAGCCACTTGGTCATGAAGTGGCAAAAAATTCATATTTTGGACTACACATATGAAAGCTTTTTTTATTATTTCTTTGTGTTACATAATATATTTGTTTATCGCTTTTATATTTTGTTAAACTTTAGAATGTACACTCACTTTTACAATGTTATAAAAGTAATTTCTTTTAATTAAACTTGTATATTTGCAACCAATTTTATATTGGCAACAAATAATAGTAGGAGCCAATTAAATTTGGCTTTTAAAGAATTTGTTATCTAAACCAATTCATGTGAAACTTTTAAAACAACTTTGAAGCCGATTAGATGTTGGACTTTAGATAATTTTAGGGCCAAATAAAGTCGGCTTTATGCAATTTTTCCAGCACAATATATATATGGCCTTTGAAATGATCTGAAGCTAATCCGGCATTGGCTTTAGATTATTTTAGAGGCTAAATAAGGTTGGCATTTAATGCATAATTTTCAGAATCCAATATTAAATGGCCTTCAAAATAACCTAAAGCCAATTTGGCATTGGCTTTAGAAAATTTTAGAGGCTAAATAATGCTGGCCTTTAATTATATATTTTTCAGAAGCCAATATTGTATGGCTTTTAAACTGACACGAAGCCAACCACATGTTGGCTACAGCTGACTTCAGAGGCCAAATGAGGATGGCAACTAAAAACTAAACTCATCAAATGCCAGCTAACGTTGCCTGCTAAAAAGTCTTTTTAAAAGCCAACTATTTATGTTGGCCTCGTAATGTTTTAGTGGCGAACTTCAGAAAGCCAACCCCGATACCAACTTTTTTGGTCTCTGATATTTTCAGAGGCCGAAAAATAGTTTATAGAGGTCGATTGGCTTTTGAAGGGTATTTTTCTTGTCGTGAGTTGAGCTACACACATAAAATCATTCAATCTTGAACAAATTTATTAGTACACTTTTGCTAATTATTTTGCTATCATCAAAATTACATTAGGGCCAACAAGTTGTATGCTTTGATAAGATCTACAACTTTAATGTTAAATTTTTTTTTTTAAAGAAAAACTTTTAAATAGTTATTTTGATGCTCTAAAGTTCAACGGGTTAATGGATTAATTTTAAAATCCATTAAGACTTTGAATCCTCAAAACACTTATTTGGAAATATTTTTTTAAAAAAACGTTGAATATAAAAGTTGTTGATTTTATCAAAATCTACAACTTTTATGTTAAAAGTTTTTTAAAAAAATACTTATATAATAGTCAAAATAGTTCCGGTATTTCTATAGGTTGATTTGTATAAGTAGAAGGAATCTAGGGCTTAATTTGTGGTTATGGAGAATGAGTGCAGAACAATAAGAAGGGCTGGAATTCCTAAGGACATAAAGGCATTACTACGATCCTTTTTTTTTTTTTTTAAATAACGAGACGAAATCTCTCCCTTTGTCTCCGCTAACTCGCGGACTACAGTTTCTACATGCACCTATAGGATCATTTCAGACCCAGGTGCGCGCAGGAGAGTAAAACCCCGGCCTGACGTCCACTCCCGAACCAGACATGGAGTACTGAAAGTTACCCAGCCACCAGCTTTTCCGCAGCCGCTGTAAACTCGCGAGCACGGGCACTCGCTTCCTGAGGCGAGCGCCCCGGCCGATCCACCCAAGGGCGGGGGGCGACATTAATACGATCCTACCCACAAAAAAAAAAGGACGTTGGACAAGCCTACTTCCAATTAAAACTGAATATATTAATAGATCTTACTACGAAAATTGAGAGAAAATCTTTTGTATTTCTAATCAAACAATTCTGGCTACCCTTGGGAAAGGTGCTGAAATACAGAAAACACCATGTGAGAAATGATTCAAGAATTTAGTTAATTGCCTACAATATGTGCAAGATTAGAAAGATGTACAACTCTTTCCAAAACAGTTTAATAGTCCAACTTGATCTGTAGCTTTGCTACTCTAATAAACTAGACAACTAAGAAAGTAATTCTTCTTTATAAAACCAAAACCAGCCTATGACTGTATATAACCCTACTGCAGTCCTACTTCTATTCAAACTCAAGCTCTCCTAAGTATGTGACTTGCATATTTTTTCTATTATACGATATTGAGTAAATACTAGTCCATGCCTAATATCGAGATTTTCTCTGACGTGGAAGTCAGCCTTGCGGGTCTTGTGCTAGTTCAATTAGCGTGCAATACACCTGCAAAGCCTGGTTCCCTCAGTTTGCCGCTACTGCATGTGGTACTACTGTTGGTGTTGCTTGAGACGTTGCAGCTGTGGGTGTGCTGCAGTCACAACACTTGCCGCACCAGGGCGGCTTTAACCAAAAAAAAAAGAAAGGAAAAAAAAAAAGAAAAAAAAAAGTAGCCGCTGTAATCCTCCGAGCTTTAATCGTGCCGTTCAACCAAGTCTACCCCGTCGTCGCCATCGCCTGAGCTCGCGCCGCCGACCCATCACCATAGCCGATCCCGCCGCAGATGAGATCCCTCGTGCCTGATGCTACTCTTTCTCTCTCTTAGGGGGAGGGCAAGAGGCTAGCCGGCAAGAGGTGCGCCTGCGGGCAATGCACCCGCTTCGAACCGAGCAAGCGCAAATGCCTGCGACGCACCTTTGACAACTCTGCTGAAATGTCCAATAGAACCTATGTCTTAACTCTAATACGAGTTGTTATGATATTCTAGTAAATAGATAATAAGACAGTAATTCTTCTCATCAAATCAAAATTAGTCTACAAGTGTACATAACCCTGTGCAGTTCAACTTCTACTCAAACTCTACTCTCCTAAAAGAAATAAATTCCCTACTTTTTCTCTAACACAATGTTGCATAATATTAGCCTTTGCCAAGTACAGAGATTTTCTTTGATCTGCAGGTCAGCATGCTATGTACAAGTCGAAGGGGTTCGAGGTGTACGAAGTGATCAGGGATGAACTCGAGCTAGCCTCAAAACTCTCTCTACTCGGCATCCGAGGTTGGAGTTTGATTCGATTTAGAGGTTGGCGGGACTTATCATGACCGAAAAGGTCTATGAGCTCTAGGTGGCTCGACTTAGGGACTTAGCCTAAATCCGGTGAGAATTAGTTTAATGTGGCAGGGTGATGCTGATGGGTTTCTCCTCACCAGGATTGGGATGACGTACACTACGCTAAATTTATCTGGATCGTTTGAATTTTATCGGAGAGGAGTTTGTAACTACGGAATGAGAGACGGATTATAGTCAGATATGCAGATTAACGAGATCCTTTTAAACGTGGAAAACCCTTGACCAAGGGTAAAAAAAACCACGGAGAGGAACGGGGCCTCCAAAGATTTACTATGTAGTTTGTATCCGATACAAGTATTGTACTATGTATGCTTAATTAACGTCTCCTTTTTAGGGGTACAAGTGGGAGATTTATAGAGAGATTACGAGGGTATTATGGTAGTTAATTATCTGTGAAGTTACTGTAGTGCTCCACGTGTCCTCTATGGAGGGTATCACTGTCATCAAACTTCACGGGACACTTAGCACGGCGTGCTACTCGTGCTTCTAGACTATTTGATGATCTCTCGCCGTTGATGTCGTAGTCTGTTGACAAACGGGTAGGTATTTCAAGGTTTCCCGTCTGGAGCCATTCTCGTATCTTTTACGGAAAGCAATCAGTGTAATTATAAGTCAGGATTTAGGCCATATCATTTGCCCCCCGACAGATGAGAGGGTTTCGTTGGCTCATTTGTCGGAATGCATTCTCTTGGTACTTCTGCGCTGCGGAGTGTGCTTCGTTCTTGTTGCTCTTACGGTCTCCCGTATCGGTTGTCGGTATGGCCTGTCAAAATTTTAGACAACTGTCACACGATGATTTGCATACCGAGTTACTATGTAGAGGACTGTCGCTCTCAACGGTTATAAGTAGGACCCGCAGTCATTCCTTTATTTTTACCGTGATTTGCGAGCTTCTCTCTCGGGCAAAGATCTGCGATGAGGGGCCTTCCGGTTTTCTTCCTTTTTCGAGAGTCGGCGTAGATAAGGTATGTCTGCTCGTAGCTCCACGGATATGGAGTCTGATAGCGACCGAGATTCTGGTGTGGGATCTCATGCTTCCACTCCTCCTACCCCGTATGTTTCCCCTAGATTCGTAGGGCAGCCCGTGTCTCCTGACATTACCGGGGAAAGGGTGATCCCGGAGGTAGAATTTATTAGTCAAGTAGCGGAGCAACTTCCTGGAGGTGGAATTTACTCCGTGCCATCTGTCTCCGAACTCATACTGGGACATCTTCGTATTTCTGTTTATTTGCGTTTGTACGGGGACCAGGCCGTCTCTCGAGTTGTGGAGGCGTCTGTTCACATTGTCTTCCTCAAAACAAGGTCTTGGCTTCTATAATACGAAGTACATGAATCCTGCAAGAGGAAGACGGAGGGGAAAGGAATAGCGTTCTCCAAATGGCGGCACAGCTTCTTTTTTATAAGGAGGAGACCGAAGTGGTGTTTCACGGACTATTGGTCCGATCGTTTGGACGAAGCATTGAACGAAAGGCCCGAGCTTACCGATGAGCTGAAAGAGTTGGATGACCGACTTTTTATTTTTCAAGGCCAAGTGTGTGACGCCCCGTACCCCGGGGGTCACGGAAAACAAGATGGATTTTTGAAAGTTAGAAGAGGAAGAAATAGAAAAGCAAAGTTGTTATGAGCTAGTACCTCCAATTCTCACTATTACATTATATTTTACAAATTAAATTAACTACAGCAGAAACTAATATTAGTACATTGATCCCAGGTAATCTTCTAATCCCCACAGCTCGCTCTAATGACGCCCACGATCCATGCAAACCTGCACAGTGAGTCACTCTGCTGAGTCTTCGGGAGACTCAATGAGGCTGGAGCGGTCGAAGTGACCGAACCAAACAAAATAATACTACGCATCTTCTCAAAATAAATAAACATGCGACGAATTAGCACAACATGCCGAATTTAAACATTCATCGCAGGCAGGATTTAATCAACCTCTAGCTAGCATGTAAATTAAGTAAATATACATGTTATGACATATATATCACAAAATCCAACAGTGCCACCCGTAGTGGACTTAAACATAACTAAACATGCCCCCATCACACCATAACCTAGCATGTAATCTATTTAATCATGCTAGCATAAAATAGACTCTCGATCGAGGATAATTAACCCGAAAATAAATTCGATTCTAACTAATCAAACCCAGGGATCTCACATCCCTCCCCACTTAGGGGCTGTTTACTTCGCGCGGAACTGGTGGATCTCGTAGAACTCGGAACTCAAAACACAGTTTTGCTGTTTACTTCACCGCGGGAACTCGCGGAACTCAATTCTGAGTTCCGCGAGTATATAATAAATTGAAAGCTGCGAAGTGGGCGAACTCGTTTTGTCTTCCGCGTTCTGTTGTGTTCTCACGATTTCTTCTCCTTCCTCTGGCGACCACTATAGTCAATGGTTGAAATACTTGTACAATGTGTAATTTTTTTTTTTTTTTTTATAAATCAGTATATTAATGATAATCTTTTTGTTAAAAATTTTATTTCAATACCAAAGTCTGTATTCAATACTTTTGTGTTTCAAATTTAGAACTTATTCTCTTATAATTTTTAGTATTCAAGAATTAAAATTTATTTGATATATATTTAATAACATATAAATAAAAAAATATAATATAACATATCATGTGTAATATAATATATATGTTATAATATATAAATTTAAATAATTAATGAGAGATACATACAAAATAAGGATATTAAATATATAATTTAATATAATATTTAAATATAAATTTAAAATAAGTATAATATATTTTTTATGTCTCAGTTTACTGCCAATTTCAAGTAGAAAAAAAAATTATCTTTCAGCCCTCACTTCCAACCCCAAGTAAACAAGAAACTGTCTTCCAGCCTCTACTTCACAATCCCAAGTAAACAGAGAAACTCAAAACACCACTTCTCACCCACTTCTCACTCTCACAGTTCACCCACTTCTCACTTCTCACTTCTCACTTCTCAGACTTCCGCGCGAAGTAAACAGCCCCTTAAAGGATTTGGTCCCCCAAATCCAAACTAACGCGCCCTACGCGCAAAGTCAAAACACAATGAAGAGAAACGCAACTAGCGTCCACATCGAAATCCAACGGTGGTTCCCTAAACAGCAGGAGCACTCAGAAATAGATTTCTCCCCAGAAATCTCCGAAAATTTCGGTAGAGTCTCCCCTGTATTTTCTAGGGTCCCAAAACTAATTTACAATTCTAACGAGCTACCGGCTCGTACAACATCCACAAAAGAAAGAAAAAGGGGCCACACGCCCAACAATACATTCACAAAGGGCTACCTGCCCACCAAACATAAACAAAAAAGGGCTACCTGCCCACCAAAAGAGAGATACTCACCTCAAATTAGGTTCTTACCTCTCAACAAAGCCACAGCAACGAGCCAAAGTGTCCAAATGTAAACACCTGCTCCAAATAACCATCAAAAGCAAATACAATATAGTATTTTCAATCCGCAAAACAAATGAAAGTTTTCAAGCGGATATCCCTAGTCACAGTACCGCCTGAGGGCTTGGTCAGGCACGGCGACCTACTTAGGTCCTCATGCCGTCCTGCCTCCCACATCAAGCGCGTACAAACGGACAGACTACTCCAAAATCGTTTACCGCAGGTAAACCCAAGACATTTTCCTTTCGAAAATTCTTTGAAAACCATAAGTAAAAAGAAATCAAAGAAACTAATCTTTCCAATTCTTTTAGAAGCTGATCTTTCGGAAAATCTCTTTTCATTTAAGAGAAATTAAAGAAAATAAACTGTTTTCTTCAAAGGAATTTATCCAAATTAAGTTTGAGCAAAAAAGTTTCTGAACAAACACTGTGTGAAGGGACCAGGACTCTATCACAAACACTCGCATTTGCCCCCGAACCATCGCAACCAATTTCCCCTTCACAATTGGTTAGCGCCGTTTTCTTCTGGCAATCTACGGCTCAAACCAAATGCAAGAAAAAAAACAAAATAGTTTTCAAATAAATCAAACAAAACACATTTTGTTTGAAATTGTTTACTTAACAAACATTTTCGCAAATAGTCGTGCAAAATTCTTTTATAAAGTCTTCCTTTTTTTTTTTTTTTTTTACAAGACAGAAATTTATCTTCAATAAAGATCACAAAGCGGACACGTATGCCCAGTCTCACGGCATTGTACGTACCCCGGTCCCACGCCTATCCTGGCCTTACAGGGCACCCTTGGGCGTGCGTACCATGTCCGTGTCCGCGACTGGGGCTACCAAAGCGCGCATGCCAAAATTTTCTTTTTGAAACATCAAACTCATGCACGCAAATCATAACAACAAAAAAGACATCGAGTATGGTTATGCACGACCGAACAACATAATTCAATGCCAGATATCACCCCCGATATCGGCTCACATACAAGTCCAAAGACGCAATCAAACAGCTTACTAATGCAAAGCAGTCACTGTAAGCCAAAACAAATAACATGCGCCCAATGCGTGCAATAAAACATTTAAATACACGCAACAACAACAAGTCAAGCGCATCCAACAAGCTAAAGGCATGCACACAACACAAAACCGGGCTTCCACAACCCAGCACGTTGCAACTCAGTCCGTAGTTCCTTGCCACCTGGGTGCAACCACAACAACCGACCTTAATCAGGTCCAAACCAAACAAGCACAGGCGAGGAGCAACCAACTGTGCACCTCCCCACTTAGAGCATGCATAACAGGAAAGTAAACAAACAAACAAATTAATCAACCAAGCAACACCCGTTGCGAGGTTTCGATTGCCTATCTCTCCACATAATCATATACCCATGAAAACCTAACATTGGAAGTACTAAGTCATAACCTTGCTCTGATACCAACTGTGACGCCCCGTACCCCGGGGGTCACGGAAAACAAGATGGATTTTTGAAAGTTAGAAGAGGAAGAAATAGAAAAGCAAAGTTGTTATGAGCTAGTACCTCCAATTCTCCACTTTACATTATATATTTTACAAATTAAATTAACTACAGCAGAAACTAATATTAGTACATTGATCCCAGGTAATCTTCTAATCCCCGCAGCTCGCTCTAATGACG